>APFE031644683.1:26772-107373 GCA_000404065.3 Pinus taeda
TGACCTTGTTCCTTTAGGCAATGAAGCAACACTTTTAGGGACTTAGGAGCCCTCAGTTTATGGACATTTACGATTGGGGTTGAAGTGCCCAAAAATGTCTATAACAAGTGCCAGTTGGGGAAAGTAAAAACCGTCCAAGGGAAACCTATATTTGCCCAATGGAAGTATGGAAACAAGAAGATATGAGAGATAGTGTGAAGCTGAGTGCAGATTTGACTAAGTGTAGATAAATGCATGTGAATCAAGTGCAACAATTTATCAAACATAAGGAAAACGAAGTATGTGAGGAGAGTCACAACAACGATGACCATTGGTGCAAAAACAAGAAAACTAATACGAAACTTGGTAAAGGAAATATAAATCTTAAAAAAACACTTCTACAAGTTGAACAAGTCAAAACTCCAGCAACCATGAAGAGAAACAAGTGAAACAACACTCAGACAAGCCAAACAACAAAAAGTGACATAAAAAGTGGCAAAAGATGATAAAAGCAAAACTCACGTTGAAAAGCATCGACGATCACATCAAAGGTTCCCTGATCTCCTCGGGAATAATAGAGATCCAAGATTGAGTGTGAAAATAATCTCTATAAGTGTCAGTTAAATATATTTGGACAAATTAGGGTTTATGATGTGCATGCCTAAAATCAAGGAAAAAGTGACACTTGGCGGAAGTTTCTAAAAATAGTGCAAGTGCTTCCTTCAGGATACTAAAAATAGATCCCTATTTTTTAGGGATTGTTTTTTCTTTTTTCCTCCACGAGAAACTTTCCATGCACACTGCTGGGAAAGACTACACATTTATGGGGAAATGGACAAGTTTTCGGCTCAGTGCACTGCATATTTTTTGAGCTCTGTGAGGGTTGCACAATTTCTGGGCTGCCTCCCATGATTGCGTAGTTTCTTAGCTCAAGGATCATTGGCAGTCAAGACTGCATAATTGTAGGTTTTAACCCCATACAAAAGTTACCTGCATACGAATTCTAAATCACAAGAAAAATAAAAATGCGAGAGCATAACACATAAAACACATATACACAGAGATTTCCCACTGGATCCCAAAACCGGGACTACCAGCTTGATTTTTCCTTATGTCCCTTTCAATGTTACAATACATATTTATACATGCCGAAGCATCCAATACCATGGAACGAAAACCATCGTGTCAAAAACCATTGACCGAAAACCATAGGTAGGTTCGCCCAACCTAATATAGGGTCCAAAAAAATATAACACAACCCAACAGTCTTCCTTCTCACAGGAAATCCTTTCCCTGCTCTGATAGCAAATGATGAAAGGAGATTTTTGGGTAAAGCTAATTTCCCCTTTCATTTAGAAATTTTGATCCTGAGGCCTATGGGTTATGGGCCGACAAACCCTATTAGATTTTCTTTTAAAACCCTGGAACCATTCATTTATCGAGATACACAGGTTTACACGGGAAAACCCATTGCCGAACCATGAGCCGGATCTGAAATATTATCCACCTGCATCTATAACTTCATCAGGTTTGGCTCATCAAACCACCTCTGTGGTGCTACTCCTCCAAACTCCAATCTCCGAAAAACCTATACCTCTGATCGCCGATCATCACATATCAACTATATCACTTCATCGGCCCTTGGTCTATCGCAATATCACATATCGAAGTTTCGACATATCACATAATTGCATATCAGCATATCTACTATCCTTCACGCTTGGCCTCTGTGACTAGTGATCAGCGATTAGATCACGTCTGTCGATCACAACGGTCCTCGTTCAATCACAAAATTGCTATCACAACATCGCTTTGGCCTGTTCTAATATCGTTCCAATGGTTTCGCTGATGCAATAATAATAGATCTCTACTCCTCTACGATTCCATCTAGGCCATTGATCTTCCAGATCTAATGGTTTCTGTGCATCAATTCTTCATTTCCTCTTGGACTTGATTCCACTTCAATTTGATGGATTTCTATGTTTAAAACATAGTTCTCTCACATTCCATTTCAGACACGACATTCATATAAATAGTTAATCGATATCTTTGGATCGCCATCGATCCTACAGTGATCGATGGTCGATCAAACCCACATCACTTAACATTCTGACTATATATGAAATATACACACAGATGCATGATTTCAAAACTAGCACGCTTTTATATTATACACAAGTGATCACAAGCTAAGGCATTTCAACCTTAGAACAAACTACCTCTCGACCACATTGTATCTATCTCTGTTACACAATTTTTATTCTACGCTCTCTTATAAATCTCTATATCTCACTCTGTATTCTCCCTATTCTACTGAACACATAGGTTCATAATATACAAGAAGTATTGGATCGGATCACGAAAGGATCTGATCAATCCTCTAACAACCCCTAAATCTCTCTATATGCGTACATATGTGGTAGATTACATTTAATAAAGTCTTTGAGAGACTTTATCCATTCCATCATTTACTCTCTTTTAAATAGATTTGTCCCCTATTCAACTCTGATGGTCCACATCATCCTCCTTCTCCAGTCAAAATTTGCAATTTTGATTAAGGGGTCAGAAGCTCCTGCATGAGACTCCCGATGCACAAAAATTTATGACCTCCTGGTCATATGCTTCTCCTTATCTTTAGAAATTCTACCCACTTCTCAATGGAACTACCTTCATGATCTTCTATGAGTTGCAACCAACCTCTCCAGTAACAGTCTTCCTCTGCTACATGATACCTCACCAAGCTTTCTCTTGGGCTTAGTCTTTTGGCATCCTTCTGGTTCTCTCTTCTTTGGAACCACTTGAGCACTTCTTGCTCTAGGTTGTTGCAAGTCTTTTCACCCTTCGCTACTGCTATCTGCATGACAGTAAGATCAAAAACTCTCCAACTTTAAACAACTATACCTCCTCTCCTTCTCCTTACAAAGTCTTCCTTCTCGCAAGAAATCCTTTCCCTACTCTGATACCAAATGATGAAAGGAGATTTTGGGGTAAGGCCAATTTCCCCTTTCATTTAGAAATTTTTATCCTGTGGCCTGTGGGTTATGGGCCAACAAGCCCTTTCGGAAGAGTTGTTTAGGCCTTAGCCTTTAAACTGGGACCATACAACACTTTATTGGATTTTCTTTGAAAACCCCAGAACCATTCATTTATCGGGATTGTTACACAACAATTTGTCACCATCCCTATTACCCCTCTCCCGCATCTTGGAGGACTCATTCTGGGACCTATGAGAAGTGACATGACCTGCAAACACTTGCATTGCATTCCCCTAGACATGAGCTTCATTTTCCCTGAAGACATCTCCTCCTAAAAACCCCTAAAAATAGCCCTTTTTCCATTAGCGTGGTTCCCTAGTGCAGCCCTCGCGCCAATGGGGGAAATCCTCCAAAGAGGGCGCACCAGTTGGCGCTCTGTCACAGAGTCGCACTCGTGCCAACCATAATCAGTGATGTTTTTTAACAAACAAACGCTGGAAGGTTCATCCTAACCAATCCCTGGACTGAATCTCTCTTGAGTTGGGTGGTTTGTCTACGGATTTCCATGGAGAGGAAGTGGTTTGCCACCTCTCATGGAAGCTTCCTTGGTGATAAAGCCAATCCCATGATTATTGTCGATGATCCCAACACCCCTTCCTCCATCTATACAAGCTTGTCCATTTTCCTTAGCAAGCTAGTTCCAGAGATTGAGAATTGTCAAGTTTCCAAGAGCTTCATGTTGCAAGAGCCTTCTTCATCCCCATAAAGCCAAATCCAAGTAAGAAGATTCTTGTCCAATAACCAAAGAGAGAGAGGCTTGTTCCTATTCCCAACAAGCTTTGCAAGATATGTGCTACTGACTACCCAGCCAAAGGAGAATCTAGCATCAGAACTATGGTTGTATTCTTCTTTGATTATTATTAATAGACGACTATTGGTTATGGTTCCACTCTTATTGTTCTTTGTAATGATGATGAGTTATATCCTTTCTGACTGATATATAGTTGCATATGTTGGATTTTATGTTTTTGTTTGTGTCGTTTCTTGTATGTGCAGGTGTCCATTCATGGAGATCGTGGGGATCGTGATCTTTCAAAGCAAAGGAACAGGAGCGTCACCTCTTCTACAAGCACTAGCATTGGAATCTAGGTAGGCCCTCGTCATTGGTCTTTAATTTGCAATTAGGAACTTGTGTTGTAGCGTTGTATGATTGTTGCTAGAACTGGTCTGGGATAGTAGAGATCACCTTTGTCCGCAGAGGGGATTTACCTCCTCAACAATTTGGCGACTCCGCTTGGCAGCTTGTCTTTCCTTTTTGGTTGTTTCTTGGTTTTTACCTGCTTGGTTAGCCTTCTGGGTTGAGTTCTTTTGTTATTTCTCACCTCTTGGTTTACCTGGTTATTGTTGGCCTAGCTTTGGATTGCTTGTTTTTTATTTTGCATAGAAAACTTGACTGGTACGCTTTTATAGCATAACATTCATGCCAATTGGCACTAGTTGCTAATTTACAACCCGAGCCAATCCTTAACAAGCACTAGTTGCAGCCTGACAGTCGCGCCAAGCCTGGGAACTTTTGAAGTTTGCTTGGTTGTGAACCTCCTGAGCTTGGTTTTTGTTTTGGGTACCTTTTTTCGACTGCTTGAGTGTGATGGAGTCTTGTTTGACTGGCTTTAACCTTTACCCTTTTGGGTGTTTTCCATTTTCTAATTTCATGTTTTAGCTCTATGACATCTAGTGGCTTTGTGTGTTGAGCCTTCCTTAGGAGTTTTTGGTCTTTTATTGGTTCAGTCGACTTTCTGATTGCTCCCTTGCACTCGTTTAGTGGTTTTTAATCGTTTCATTGCATTGTTTGAGTGACTTACCTCTTTCTCACTTTAACTCCGCTTTGTTTCGCTTTGGGCCTAGATTACATGGCTCATTTGTGTCTTTGGGACTTTTCTCGTTTCTAAAGGATTGTTTTGTGATTTAGGGATCTGATTGTGCTTGTATTGAGTGGAATTTGCTTGTATTTACTCTTTCATTATCGTTTCTCAAACTTTTTTTAGTGCATCTCACCATCAACATTAAAAAGAAAAACAAATCGCTTTTGCTTTTGATTAGTTAATGTGAATTAGAGCTTTTCGTTGTTATTAGTAATTAGTGAATTTGAAGAAAAAGTTTTTAAGTTCCATTAGCTGCATTAGAGATATTTTTGGTTGTTTTGTGATCATTTCATTTGTGTGAAAGCTCTCAACTCTCTCATAGTTAACATTCATCGAATGAAATGATATATTGTGGCATATAGTTTGCATTTAGGAAATTTTGAGAAATTACATACGGTAAGGCCTGAAAACTGAAACATAATCCAAGATCAACTTTAAAATGAACTGAATGAATCTAACAATGTATTAGAACATAACGCACACTGTTTAGAGGTCTAGGCTAGAGACGTGCTTCGACGTCGTTAAACCTAGTCACTTTTGTTTCCACTCAAGGTTGGGTGATTCCTCCTTCTATTACTCAATAGTGGTCTAGTACAGAATTGTGCTCCCACGTACCGTCTAGTATATGGGGAGACCGCACTAGGTTATCATCCTTTATCCATAGGAAGCCGTGTCTACTGCCTTACGACCCATAATGCACCGAACACAGCATTCGGGAAGATTGACTGCCGTACGGAAAGTCCTTGGTTTTCATACGATTGCCAAGGTGTATATGCAATTTTACGGATTGTCTGGTAAACCTTTTGCCTAGTTCTCGAGAGTAGTCACTTTTGATCCTTTTCGGACTCCCTAAAAGAAAAGGCTTATTTGAGCATTTGTCACTTCGGGCTCATTAAACATTCGAAGGCGACTAGAGTCATCTTTTTGTCCTTTTCTCGGCTCTTTAAAGATGAAAAGGTCAAGTTATGTCCTTGTGTCTTAAAATTTATTTGTCCATGTTCACATTTACCCTTTTAGATCTTGTTTGTGTTAGCTTGAGTAGGGTCCTTTCTCGTTAGTTTGCCTAGGATTTTTGAATCGAATTATCCTGGCGGAATCATCGATCCTGTCTCCCATTTCAAGTGACCAAGGGTCTCCTTCTTCTGTTGCTCCTGAGACACCAGTTGGTAGTGGTACTCCCTGTTATTCCGAGTATCCAACCGCTGAACTCCCGCACTATGGAAGACGATTTTGACAATATCCATTGGAACCCTGTTTGGGAGCCTTCCAAAGAGGATACTCCTTTTACTCCTACTGGTGTTTCGGTCACAATGTCTTCCTCAGATATGGATGACATGTCCCCCATCACGAGTGAAGCATTCGTTGCGACGAGTGTTGAAACTCCTATCTCGGTGGAAACACTCTCAATGTCACCCCTCTCGGTGTCATGTTGCCCTTACGCTATAGGGTTTTGAGGGATATTATGGGTTCTAGGAACTCCTCCTTGGGTACCATGTGGGATCGCAACATCACTCCCACTTCGAGATCTTTTATTCCTCAAATTCACAATACATCTGCAACTTCAGTCCTGACTATTCCAACTGTCTGTGTAGCTTCTTCAGTGCCTGTTGTTAGTGCCGTTACGATGTCTTCGATTGTGACCACTATTGCTGGTCCATCCCACGGTTCGGTAAATAGTGGCCAGTCGGTACCTACATTCGGAGTTGTCGATCCTACACTTAGTGCCCCACCTTCTTCTGGCTCCATTCCAGTAGGGGGGCATACGATCAATATTTGCAAGCTATCCAGAATCTGGGCTCGCAAGGTCTAGTTTGTTACTATGATCCCATAGGGCATCATCTTTATATTGGATCCTTGCCATCTCAGCCTGCAGTTGAGGTCTCAGTCCCCTTAAATGTTGCTTGGGGTACCACTCGTTATGGTGGTACCCAAGCACCCCTTTCGGGTCAAGGACTGCCTTATCAAGGACCACCTTATCAAGGTCAGCCGTCTTACACACAACCTTCTTATGGGCAGCAGTATTATGGGCAATCTTATCTAGGGCAACCTGAAGGCCCACAATGACAACCCTTTTAGGGACAACCTTCAGCCTATGGTGGTCCATCTTTTACTTATCTTGGGCAACCCTTTGGAAATCCAAGACAACCTTATATGTGACAAGGACAACCTGGGGTCCAACAGGGATACCCTTTTGGTCAACCCTCTGGAAATCCAGGACAACCTTATATGCAACAAGGACAACCTGGGGTCCAGCAGGCATACCCTTCTGGGAAGGGTGTCAGCCTTACGTACGGCAAGGGCAACCCACTGTCCAGTTTGGTCAACTGTCTAGACAAGTTGGTCAACCTCAAGTTTAATTAGGACAAACAACTGTCCAGTCCGCTTAGCCATCTGGTCCATTAGGACAACCCTCAGTTGTGCAAGGACAACCCAACACCCAGCAAGCTCAACCTTCTAGACAAGTGGGTCCATCCCAAGCTCAACCAAGGCAACCTTCTGGCTAGATGGCTCAACCCCAATCCTCTCAAGGACATCTTTCTGGGCCTGCTCAACCGGGCATGCAAATGGTTGTTGCTTCTCAAGCTCCACCCAGTTTCCTGCCCCAGGTTGGGCCCTAGACCCAAGCAAGTCTTCAAATGCAAGTTGGGTTTCAATCTCAACCTCCTTATCAAGCATAGCCTTGTCCCCAGGCTCAGTATGGAGCCCAGAAACCTTATGGTTTCCAGCAATCCTAGGGGCAAGCTTAGTTTGCCCCGTACCAAAATTATCAACAAATGCAAGTGACTCCTTATCAGAATTACCAGAAACAGTATGTTGCTCCTGCAGGCCAAGTTGGTAATCAATGGAATGCTGGGGGGCAAATCCAGGGTCAACCGTACGATTATGGCTATAACCCCTATGGACCGAATCCCTACAGACAGAACCCCTATGGGCTAGGTCCGTCCAGACAAAATCAATGGGGGAAACCAACAACTAGTTGGAACCCTGGTGCGACCCCTTACCCACGGCCACAGATGTCCTTTAACCCTTAGTTGCCCTTCTTAGAAAAATTGGAACTGCCAGATGTGTCGAAATTGACTAATGATCCTATCCTTCATAATCCATTTTGGCCACCGGTTCCAACCAAGATTCCCGGGGACTGTCCCAAATTCGATGGAAAAGCTGGAGAAGACCCCCAAGCCCACGTTATGACTTATCATCTCTGGTGTTCGTCAAATTTGTGGCTTCCTGTCGACTTCAGCTCATTATCCAGGAATTTGACCTAGAGACTCCCTTCGGGTGCCTTGAAGCCTGCATGCCTTAATGGTAGGTTCTTCGTGTTCGACGTGAGGTTTTCATTATTGGCCTCCAATCGAATGATTTTACAGGTGTTCGACGCCAACTCACTGATTCGCACGCTGTAGATTGTACCTATAGTACCTTGAGGGCCATTGTCATTATTGGTGGTACCTCTCGCGTATGTTAACAATTTTCATCATTGGATGGTAATGAGACGATGTTCCTGCATGTTCGACTTCGACTCCCATATTCGCATGCTTGAACTTGCACTTTGTTCAGGTCGATATGGAGTGCAAGACCCCGGATTTTATCTGTTGGGATCCATGTTGCGATTTTGTGGATTATTATGATTATTACATGACTCATTCACTGGATGGTTGCGACCATGCCTGAGTCTATTTATCGATCCTCACTGGATGGCTGCGTCCATACCTTGGATCTAGATTCTTATGTACTCTGCTATGGATGGCTGCGTCCATACCATATATATCATGTACTTGAGATATCAGTTGTACTTCTCCACGCAGGTGGCAAAGTGTTTTCGGTTGGACATGTTCTTGTAAAGCATTTCACCCCTCTCTCTCTCTCTCGGGCCTCATGCTTTAGGGGGCATCTGTTACACATCAATTTGTCACCGTCCCTGTTACCCCTCTCTCGCATCTTGGAGGACTCATTCTGGGACCTATGAGAAGTGACATGACCTACAAAAACTTGCATTGCATTCCCCTGGACATGAGCTTCATTTTCCTTGAAGACATCTCTTGCTAAAAACCCCTAAAAATAACCCTTTTTCCATTAGCATGGTTCCCTAGTGCAGCCCTCGTACCAATTAGGGAAATCCTCCAAATAGGGTGCACTAGTTGGTGCTCTGTCACAGAGTCACACTCGCGCCAACCATAATTAGTGGTGCTTTTTAACAAACAAACGGCGGAAGAATCATCCTAACCAATTCATGGACTGAATCTATCTTGAGTTGGGTGGTTTGTCTATGGATTTCCATAGAGAGGAAGTGGTTTGCCACCTCTCATGGAAGTTTCCTTGGTGATAAAGCCAATCCCATGATTATTGTGGAATATCCCAACTCCCCTTCCTCCATCTATAAAAGCTTGTCCATTTTCCTTGGCAAGCTAGTTCTAGAGATTGAGAATTGTCAAGTTTCCAAGAGCTTCATGCTGTAACATCCTTCTTCATCCCCATAAGGCCAAATCCAAGTAAGGAGATTCTCGTCCAATAACCAAAGAGAGAGAGGCTTGTTCCTATTCCCAACGAGCTTTGCAAGACATGTGCTGCTGACTACCCAGCCAAAGGAGAATCTAGTGTCAGAACTATGGTTGTATTCTTCTTTGATTATTATTAATAGATGACTATGGGTTATGGTTCCACTCTTATTTCTCTTTGTAATGATGATGAATTATATCCTTTCTGACTGATATATAGTTGCATATGCTGAATTTTATGTTTGTGTTTGTGTTGTTTCTTATATGTGCAAGTGTCCATTCACGGAGATCGTGGGGATCGTGATCTGCTAGAGAAAAGGAACGGGAGCGTCACCTCTTCTACAAGCATTAGCGTTGGAATCCAGGTAAGCCCTCATCATTGGTATTTAATTTGCAATTAGGAACTTGCGCTGTAGTGTTGTATGATTGTTGCTAGACCCAGTTTGGGCTAGTAGGGATCGCCTTTGTCCGCAGAGGGGATTTACCTCCTCAACAGGGATACATAAGTTTGCATGGGAAAACCCACTGCCGAACCAAAATCTGGATCTCAAATATTATCCACCCACATCTATAACTTCATCAAGTTTGGCTCATCAAACTGCCTCTGCGGTACTACTCCTCCAAACTCCGATCTCCAAAATGCCGATACCTCTAATCACCTATCATCGCATATCGACGATACTACTTCATCGGCCCTCATTCTATCGCAATATTGCATGTCAGAGTTTTGGCATATCGCATAATCGCATATCGGCATATCCACTATCCTTCGCACTTGTCCTCTGTGACTAGCGATCAATGATTAGATCATGACCATCGATCCCAACTCCAATTCGATAGTCCTCGTTCAATCGTAAAATTGCTATCACAACATCGCTTTGGCCCATTCCAATATCATTCCAATGGTTTCACTGGTGCGATAGTAATAGATCTCTACTCCTTTGTGATTCCATCTAGGCCATTGATCTTCCAAATCTAATGGTTCCTGTTCATCAATTCTTCATTTCCTCTTGGACTTGATTCTTCTTTGATTTGATGGATTTCGATGTTTAAAACATAGTTCTCTCACATTCCATTTCACACATGACATTTATATAAATAGTTAATCGATATCTTTGGATCGCCATCAATCCTATAGTGATCGATGGTCGATCAAACCTGCATCACTTACATTTTGAATATCTATGAAATATACACACATATGCATGATTTCAACACTAGCACACTTTCATATTATACACAGGCGTTTATAAGCTAAGGCATTTCAGCCTTAGAACAAACTCCCTATCGACTACATTATATCTATCTCTGTTACACAATTTCTATTCTACGCTCTCTTACAAATCTCTATATCTCACTCTGTATTCTCCCTATTCTATTGAACATGCGAGTTCATAATATATAAGAATTATTGGATCGGATCACGAAAGGATCCGATCAATCCTCTAACAACCCCTAAATCTCTCTATATGCATACACATGTGGCATATTACATTTAATAAAGTCTTCGAGAGACTTTATCCATTCCATCATTTACTTTTTTTAAAACAGATTTGTCCCCTGTTTAGCTCCGATGGTCCATGTCGTCCTCCTTCGCTCAAAATTTACAATTTTTAATAAGGGTTCAGATGCTCCTGCATCAAACAATTGATGAAAGAAGAATTTTGGGTATAACCAATTTCCCCTTTCTTTATAGATTTCAATCCTGAGGCCTGTGGGTTATGGGCCCACAAACCTTATCAGAAGCGTTAAATAACGCTTTGGCCTTAAAACACCCAACCAACACATAAAATTAGGACCAATCACTTTATAAGAATACATGGATTACATGGGAAACACGGGAACAAGCATCAAAACCCTTAAGGCTGGACTTCAAAAATTATAAGCCCACATCTATAAATATCGGTGGGTCCGCACTCCATGGCTATCGGCGCTGTCCTTCGTTATCTCTGATTTGTGAACAACGATTAGATTGTGACCATCCATTACATCTCCAATCCAATAGCTATCGTCTTTTCCTGCTCAATCCAACTTGCATGACAAACCTCAACCGTTGATCTACTTGCGTAAGATCCAACAGTCCATGATGATTTCGAGTGAGCAATGTGCACGAGGATTAACTGCCTAAAAATGTGGTTTCCTTTGTCCTCCTCATTGCTATGTGTCGTTTGATGACTGGAATCAGGTGCTCACCGTTCAAAACCACTTATGGTTTTGAGGCGGCCCGAAATACCACTTCCATTATTTAAAACCACTTTCTTCACGAATTAACGCTTATGCATCTAAGCTTTACGATGACCGTCATTTTGTTGATCGATGGTTCTCATTCTTAGTCACCACTTCTCTGTTTATGCACGAACACTCACATATAACAATATTTCGTTAATCAATGGATCACCATCGATCCTCATAGTGATCAATGTTCAATTAAACCTGCAACACTAGAATATTCAGAATATCTATACAGTCACACACAGATGCACAATTAACATTGAACACACATTTCCTATTATATAAAAAACACATACATCCTAAGGCATCTCAGCCTTAGTAATAGTTCTCCTCTTGACTACATTGCGAATACTCTACATCTCACTCTGTATTACTATATTACTCTCTATCTATCTCTTGAACATGCAGGTTCATCATTTATATATGGATAAGGAACATTGGATCAGATCACTGAAAAGATCTGATAAATCCTCTCCATGGATCACTCAACTGTCCCTAATTCTCTCTACATGCATACATGCGTGGTAGATTACATTTAATAAAGTCTTCGAGAGACTTTTTCCATTCCATCATTTACTCTGTTTTAAACAGATTTGTCCACTGTTCAGCTCGATGATCTACGCCCTCCTTCTTCTCCACTTTGGATTCCTCTTTTAATGAAGAGTGTCGGATGCTCCTACATCAGACTCCCGAGGTACAAAAATTTATGACCTCCTTGTCATATGGTGCTCCTTGTCCTTAGCAATTCTACCCACTGCTGAGTGGAACTACCTTCATGATCTTCTGTGAGCTACAACCAACCTCTACAGTAACAGTCTTCTTCTGCTACATGGTAGCTCACCAAGCTTCCTCCTCTGAGCTTAGTATTTTGGCATCTTTCTGGTTCTCTCTTATTTGGAACCACTTGAGCACTTCTTGCTCTAGGTTGCTACAAGTCTTCTCACCTTTTGCTGCTACTATCTGCACAATAGTAAGACCACAAACCCTCCAACTTTAAACAATTGTGCCTCCTCTCGTTCTGCTTGTAAACTCTTCCTTCTCATAGGAAATCCTTTCCCTTAACCTACTTTTGCACGGAAAATCTTCTTCTTCTCTAATACCAAATTGATGAAAGAATAATTTGGGGTATAACCAATTTCCCCTCTCTTTATAGATTTCGATCCTGAGGCCTGTGGGTTTTGGGCCCACAAACCTTATCGAAATTGTTAAATAGTGCTTTGGCCTTAAAACACCTGGCCAACACATAAATCAGGACCAATCACTTTATCAGAATACATGGAATACACGGGAAACACAGGAACAAGTGCTGAAACCCTTAAGGTCGGGCTTAAGAAATTATAAGCCCGCATCTATAAATATCGGTGGGTCCGCACTCCATTGCTATTGGAGTTGTCCTTCGTTATCTCTGATTTTCGATCACTGATTAGATTGCGACCATCCATTACATCTTCGATCCAATGGATATCGTCTTTTCCCACTCGATCCAACTTGCATGACAAACCTCAACTGTTGATCTACTTGCGCAAGATCCAACAATCCATGATGATTTCTAGTGAGCAACCTCCACGACGATTAACTACCCGAAAAAGCGGTTTCCTCTCTCCTCCTCGCTACTACATGTCGTTTGATGAGTGGAATTGGGTGCTCACACTTCAAAACCACTTATGGTTTTGAGGCCACCCGAAATACCACTTCCACTATTTAAAACCACTTTCTTCGTGAATTAACTCTTATGCATTTAAGCTTTGCGATGACCATCGATCTGTTGAGCGATGGTTCTCACTCTTAGTCACCTACGTCGTTGATCTTCTACTTGTTTTGATGCATTTATGCTAAAACCATAGTTTCTCTACCATTTCTCTATTTATGCACGAGCACTCATATATAATTTCATTAATCAATGGATCGCCATTGATCCTCATAGTGATCGATGGTCGATCAAACCTGCAACACTGAGATATTCAGATTATCTATACAATCACACACAGATGCACAATTAACATTCAACACACATTTTCTATTATATAGAAAACAAGTACATCTTAAGGCATCTCAGCCTTAGTAACAATTCTCCTCTCGACTACATTGTGAATACTCTACCTCTCACTCTGTATTACTATATTACTCTCTATCTATCTCTTGAACATAAAGGTTCATCATATATATATATGATTATTATAATATAATATATTAATATATATATATATATATATATGGTAATATATATAAGGAACATTGGATCGGATCATTGAAAGGATCCGATCAAATCCTCTCCATGAATAACTCAATCGTCCCTAATTCTCTCTACATGCATACATATGTGGCAGATTACATTTAATAAAGTCTTCAAGGGACTTTATCCATTCCATCATTTACTCTGTTTTAAACAGATTTGTCCCCTATTCAGCTCGATGGTCCATGTCCCCCTTCTCCACTTTGGATTCCTCTTTCGATGAAGTGTGTCGGATGCTCCTGCATCATATACCAATTTTGTGATAAATATTTTCACATGTATTTCATTTCTTCTATATATTTGTGAAGTATATTACTATCCAAAAAATTGGGCAGAAATATCACAAGGCGTGGAAACCTGGAACATTGAAGGAAACAAAACAACATCAATGTAGTGGAGAAGATAAGAATCTACAAACTAAAATTGGGATCCAGGAGGACTTAGCTAAAAGCTCACGATGATGGGATCATGAATATATTTTTTCTTGGGAGTGTGATGCAGGTGCATCTTACTTTCAAGTCAAAATACATTTTAACTAAACTTAGGGGTGTTTTATTGAGCAAGGGAGTTAGTTCCCTAATTATGTGTAATTGTTTAATTATTGAATTTATTATGTTTTATAAAAATAATTAGGATTGAGAATGAGGAATGTTATAATTAGATCTACTTCTTAGAAGATATATCGAGAATATATGAATGTTAGAGAGATATGAGGGAATGTTAGATCTCTTGAGAGATATGTGGATCTAAAGGATCCTAAAGTTAGGGATAGTTGAGGATTTTGTTGATCTATACTAATTATGGTTCAAAGGATTGTTTGTATAATTTTGTAAGCTAATAGCATAAACAAGAGAGGTGTGTTAGAGAATACATGGAGATAATGGGCAAAGTGAGGGGTGCTAATGGCTAAAGCCAAATCAAAGATCGATTGAATGGAAATCAAGCATAAAAGGCTATATGTGATTATTTGTATAGTCATATAATAATTAGAGAACAAAATTGTTTGGATGTTCTCAATTTAAATTCTATGAAATTATTTGTTTATATAATCCCTGTAATTGTAATTAACTGAGTACGATGCAAGTTGGCAAGATTAAGTTTAGAAGTGATTGCACTTGGAAATAGTGTGCAAGGAATGCATATGGAGGTTACAAATTTGTTATATTAAAACTGAGGAAGAAAAGAAATCAGAGGAGCATAGCCAAAATGCATGGATAAAGGCCTTGATCTTTGATCAAACTATGTTCTCAATGATTCGAATGATCATGTAAAGAAGTGGTGTAGTGGAAGCATGGTGAAGCAATCAATCTCAAATTAATGGAAAACAGAGCACAAATCTACAACAATAGCCAAGAAAAGGTAGCAGTTCCTTTGAAGGGAGGAAGACTTAGCTATTTTAGGGTCTGGAGAAACCCGTCATATAATGGAGAATGAGAAGGAAGAACTTAAGTTCATTAAATAATTACTGTGGATTCTATTAAGAGATAGAGGTGAGTAATAGAGTTGGGAGGTGACAAAAGACTGTAATATTCCTGTCACAAAAGTTTTGAAGATTTTATATAGTCATGATGACCCCCAATGTTGTCATAATCGCGACCCCAACTTGAGGCAAAACCCACATAGTCAGTTCTTTTGGTTTACAAGGATCGGTTAATAGGTGAGACACCTCACCATGGAAAATTGTATGATAGTTAGCTTCAACCTCATCAAATTGTATAATAGTTAGCCATTTTTTATATCATTTAAATGAAAAATATGTTTGCATTGTTTTTATTTGGTTTTTGATAAAAATGGGTTTATTTTTTATTGTGCTTGGGGCAAAGCATTAAGTAGGGTTGGATTTGGTAAGGTGAGATCAAGAGCATTATATATTATGTATGCACATTTTTTTTTATTTTGGTTATTTAACCATTTTTCAAGTTGTTATTGTTTTTTTTTCTTCCTTATGAGATGTTTGTTTTTTAACATTTTTTCAAGTTTTTGTTTTTTATTTTTCCTTGCAATGTTTTCTTGTAATAAAATTTTCAAGCTTCTTGCAAAGTTTTAAAAATGATAAAATTAATATTTTGAAGTTGAGATTTTTTATATATTTATGTATCGCTAATTAATATTTCAATATACATAAAATAATTGTCACTAAAAAACTAATAGTTTTAAATATTTAGTAAAAAAATACACATTTTGCATATAGATATAATTAAAAAATACCGATCAAGGTCCTTTTCTAAAGAATGAATTTCAAATAAAAGATTTTTAAGGGAAAATTTGAAAAAGAAAAATTGTAAAAAATAATAATTTATCTAATTTAATTCTAAAAATAATAATTTATCTAAATTTTTTACAAATTTTATTTTGAAAGTTATTAGCATTTTTTTTTTAATGATATATTTTAAGTAAAAAAAATAAAATTGCTTGAAAAGTTATAACAACTTTAAAAAATCAAAGCAAAATTTAAAAAAATGGAGAAAGAAAACTAAGAAAAAATTAGCAAAAGAAGGAAAAAATAAAATAGAAAAATTAAAACATGAAATTTATTAAAAAAAATAAATATGAAAATTAAAAACAAAAAGAGTGAGCACTTGTAAAAAAAAATGAGAAAGGAAAAGACATTATTAAAAATGTAATAAGAAAATAAGAAAATTTTAGCAAACTGGAAAAAAATAATACATCAACCAAACTATATATAAAAAAACATAATGGAAAAACGAAAAAAAAAAATATTATTTTTTTAAACAAAGAAAATAGTAATAAAAACAAACTTAAAAATAAACACAATAAAAGAAAATAATATTAGAAATTTTTTATTAAAAACATCTCATGGTGGGATGGGTTGCCCTGCCTCAGCTCCAAAGGCCACAGGCATGGTCTCTAGTGGGGAAGTGACCGACACCAATTTCTTTCCATGTAGTCTTTTTCACTGGGGCAAGATCAACGAGTTGTTTCCCAAAATCGACAATTGTCCAGACACAACATTTGGGCAGTTGTCAAGTGGGCGTGGCGAGTCCATTCCCAGAATGGACGACCACCCAAATTTTACATTTTATTGTAGCAAGACAACGACGCCGGTATAAAATGTCGTAGATCGTTTGTATCTTTTGAGCGCTGGCTTAGAGGCCATTTCCTTCCTTTTAATTTCAAATTGCTCGATTGTTATATTATATTTGGCCATTTGCATCATCAAACTATGGCCATAAAGAATTTTGTCAATCGATAGTAAGGAATTTTACCAGTTGGTCTGCAATTTCATGTCGGGTAAAGAACAATTTTATGCGAAGGAACTTATGACTGAAATGTACATTTCTTTTCATGTCTGAAAATTATCTTTTTTTCGTACCGTCTCTCGCCTTATAATTCAAGACTTTATGCATATATTAAGGTTGACAGCAAATAAATATTCTGCTTTGTTATACTTATCCCTTCCTTCATATCGACTCTTTGCTGTATGTCTGCGTGCAATACTATGTGAGAAAAAAAAGTTGCAACTGTTTCCTTCGTGAATTCAAAGTGAGTCTGAAAGGTATGTTTGGTGCTTTGATCTTCTCCCTCACCAACAGTGCGTATTTCTTCTAATACCTTGTTAGATGAATGGGAATATGTGGAACTATTGAAAAGAGATTATGTATATGACAAATCATTATCTCTAAACTATAATTAAATTAGCATTTTACGATCCAATAAGATTCATATTTTATTAGATATTTTACAATACAATAAAATTATTATTTTATTAGATATAAAAATTATGAAAAAATTAGAATGATTACAAATCATATATAGTAATAACACATATGGTTATGCATTTATAATTTATTTTGAACCTTTCTAATTCAGCTAACACTATCTCTTTGGCCAACATTTTGGCCATGACTAAGTAAGCATCTTCCCATTAACTTTGGCACGCTACAATAGAACATTCCCAACCTTTTTAAAGACTTAGACATACTACGTGCTAAAATCACTACCATCTATCTAATAATTTTGAATCTTTCACCAACTCAAGTTCATCTTAGCAAACAATTATTCTAATACTAGTTTTTATAAAGTCTATGGGGTCTTGGATAGATGGTGATAGAGTGCCCTATTAAGGCACTCGTAGATGTGAAGTCACCGGTTCAATTACCCACCCTATTTGGAAGTTATTCTTGGATATGAACATGATGTAGCCTCATCGTTAGGTACACAGAAACACACACCATACAAAAGAAACAAAATTTAAGTTTTCAATAATGAAAATTTAAATATTAATAGTATTCAAATAATTTGATCTACTTCTATGTTGTTACCCATGAACATTTGGGTAATTATGTCCATGTGCATGTAGTCTATTTTGGAATGGAGCTTCGAGACTTTCCATTCACTAAAATATACAAATTACGGAAGGTATGGATTTAATAGTATGAGAATATTATTTATCATATACACAATTTAATGGACAATATCAAACATATTGGAAATGAGGCCGAGGCAAAGGATGTATGACAAGTTGAAAGACGAACTCATAACAATTGAGTATAAATTGGATGTTTTTGAACATAGTACATTCCTTTATGAAGAAGAAGTTAGAGATGTTGAGATGTAATTTATTGACAGCCTCATGGAGTATTGCAGAAGTTGGGACCAGCATAAAGATGTGGTGGATGAGGCATCAAATGAATAACCTCATGTTTTTCAAACTGACATTTTGTTTGTGATTGCAAGTTTAACAGATGATGACCAACAATTAGATCATATCCTAATTCATGTTAATGAAAAAATGAAACTCTTAGAAGAAATGGATGAAATAGAGAGATTCTTAATTAAGCATGTGTTCATTGATCTTGAAGACGGTGGAATTGATGAGGAAGTTACCTTAAAAAGGAAAGTTGAAAATGAATGAATGAAGGCTTGTAGCAGTTTTTAGAAAAATGGAAGACCTTCATTGACAAAATAATCTTCATCAAAGTACCAAGATAGAGAAATTATGGAACACATAGAGGAATGCATAGTGATGTTGGAAGTAGTAAAAATTCAAGAATATGTTGATTCTAAAATAAATAGTTGGTATATGTATGTAGATTCTAAGGAAGCTGAAGAAGAAAATGCTTTAGTTTTTTTTCTAAACAAAGATGAAGCAACATAAAAATATGAAGAGATACTTCATGAAGGCATGTTCGAGGAGATTTCGATCAATGGAATGCTAAGTGACAATCTCATGCCATAAGAAAGAAGCACAAATGATGACATGGAGTTATTGGAGGAGTGGCTAGTAGAAGATCCAAGTGAGAGATATCGCAGGGAGGACAGAGATACAATTAAAAATGATTTTGTTAAATTTTATGAGGAGTTGAATTTATTTGAGGAAAGGATAAAAAGATAAAGACTAAATATTCAACGTGCATAATTAGAGTTGGAAGGAGAGGAAATTGTATTAAAAACAATGAAGAGAGAATTACAAAGCATAATCATCATGTTGACAAGGAAGAATGTAAACCAAAATAGAATAACAATCTTATAACTCTTATACTAGAGGAGAATATGTAGCAAAATATGATTAGTTACCACAATGATCATCGAAGGACATATCTTGATGATGCAATTGATGGATTGTGGATGCTGATGAGAAAGAAAACTAAGATAAGGTACAACACACGAAGGAGGACAACTAGTAATGAAATGCAACTGATTGAAAAAATTTGCATTGTCGTAAAAAAAGTGTAGAAATATCATAAGGTGTGGAAACCTGGAAAATTGAAGGCAACAAAACAACATCAACATAGCAGAGAAGATAAGCAGTTTAAACTAAAATTTGGGATCCAAGATGACTTAGCTAAAAACGTGTGATCAGGGGATCATAAATATTTTGTTCCTCAGGAGTCTTATGTATGAGCATCTTTTTTCTAAGTCAAAATACACTTTGACTAGATTTAGGGGTATTTCATTTTTCAAGGGAGTTTGTTCCCTAATTGTGTGTAATTGTTTAATTATTTGAATTTCCTATGTTTTATAGAAATATTGAAAATCAAGATTGAGAATGAGGAATGTTATAAGTGTATCTACTTGTTAGAAGAGATCTTGAGAATATATGAAGGTTAGAGAGATCTGTAGGAATATTAGATGTCTTGAGAGTTATGTGGATCTGAAGGATTCTAAAGATAGGGATAGTTAAGGATTTTGTGGATTTGAACTAATTATGGTTCAAAGTCTTTTGTGTATAATTTTGTGAGGTAAGAGTATAAAGGAGAGAAATGTGTTGGAGAACATAAGGAGAGAATAGGTAGAGTGAGGGCTGAGAATGGCTAAGGACAAATCAAAGCCTGATTGAACCGAAATCATGTACAATGTACTATATGTCATTATTTATACAGTCGTATATTAATGGGAGAAAAATTTTGTTTGGATGTTTTGGATTTAAATTTTGTGGAAGTGTTGTTTCATAGAATTTGTGTAATTGTAATTAACTAAGTCTGATGTAGGTTGGCGAGATTAAGTTCATAACTGATTGTACTTAGAGAGAGTGTGTAAGGAATTCATACATAGGTTGCAAATTTTTTATATTAGAACCCAAGAAGGAAAGAAATTAGAGGAGTAGAGTCGAAATGAAAGGATAGAGACGCTGATCTTTGATCAAACTATGTGCTTAATGATTCAAATGATTGTGTATAGAAATGGTGTAGTAGGAGCATGGTGAAGTGACCAATGTCAAATCTATGGAAAAAGGAGGAGCACAAATCTACAACAATAGGCAAGAAAAAGTAACAGTTCCTTTAAAGGGAGCAAGGCTCAGTTATTTGAGGATTTGTGGAAATCCATCACATAACAAAGAACGAGAAAACAGAACCCAAGTTCATCAAGGAATTATTTGAATTCAATCAAGAGACGAAGGCAAGTAACAAAGTTGGGAGGCAAAAAAATATGGTAATATTCCTATCACGGAAGTTTTGAAGATTTTATATAGTCATGTCGGCCCCTGACTTCATCATAATCTCGACCCTGACTTGAGTTGGGACCCACATAGTTGGTGCTTTTGGTGTACAGGGTTTGGTTAACAAGCTCAATATTTGACCATAGAAAATTGTATAACAATTAGCTTCGACCTCATCAAATTGTATAATAGTTAGCCAAATTTTATAATGTTTAAATGAAAAATGAGTTTCCATAGTTTTTATTTGGTTTTTGATAAAAATGGGTTTACTGTTGATTGTGCTTGGGGGCAAAGAATTCAACAGGGGTGGACTTGTTAATGTCAAATCAACATCACTATATATTAAGTATGCAATTTTTTTTTAAATGTTGATTATTTTACAATTTTTTGAGTTTTCTTATTCTTCTTCTTTTTTCTTATTTATGAGATGGTTGTTTTTTTAATGGATTTTCAAGTTTTTTTTTTTTTGTTTTTCTTTGCAATGATTTTTTGTAATGAAATTTTCAATTTTTTGCAAAGTTAAAAAAAATAATAATATTTTGAAGTTGAGAGTTTTTTTTATATTTATTTGGATTCATAAATAATCATTCAATAACACATAAAATAATTGCCACTAAAAAAATAAAGTTAAAACTTAGTAAAAGATACATTTGCATATAATATCTATATATATATATATATATAATTATATATATTAAAAAATACCCAAGCATTTCGAACTTTCCTAAAAAAAAACATCTCAATAGGAGGATTTTATGGAAAAATTAACAAGAAAATTAAAATAAACAATCTAAAAATATATGAATTTAGTCCAAAGATAGTTAACATTTCAAGTTTTTTCAAAAATAAATAATTATTTTAAGTTAAAAAAAATTTTTTTAAGTAAAAAAAGAAAATTGGTTTTAAAAATTAAAAACAAACTTTTAAAAAATGAAAATAAAATTACTTAGAAAAACCAAAATAAGAAACAAATCCAAAAAAAAAGAATATATAGAAATAAAAAAACCTATCGAAAAGAATTTAGGAGAAAAAGGAAAAAGGAAAATAGAAAAAAAAAGCATAATAAAATATTAGAAAAATGAAATAACGAAAAAAAATCATAAAAAAAAAAATATTAAAATATTAAAATATAATTAAAAAAAAATAAAACAAACTATATATATTATTATAATATATTATAGATATAGATATATATATATTAATATAGATATTAATATAATATAATATAATAAAAATAAAGAAAAGAAATAATAAATTAAAATAAATATAAAAAATTATGAAATATTTCATGGTGGGTGGGTTGCCCTCCCTCGACGCGAAAGGTTGTGTGTAAAGTGACTAGTATGGCAGTGACCAGCGCAAGCTGCCTTATATGTAGTCTTTGGCACTAGGGTAGGGGCGGCAAGTGGATTCCCGTAATCGACGACTATCCAAACATAATGTTTGGGCAGTGGTTAAGTGGGTGCGACGAGTCGATTCCCATAATCGATGACCACCCAAATGAAATATTTGGGTGGTCATTAATTATGGGAATCGATGGGTTTCCCCTTCCCGAGCCCCAAGGCCACAAGTAGGGTGGTTGAAGCAACAGTGGCTCGCTCTAACCACCTTGTCTGTGGCCTTTGGCACCTAAACACGAGTGACCCATTCATCCCTCACCATTTTCATTTTTTTTAACGTTTTTATTTTTATTTTATTAATGTTTAATATATATATATTATATTATAATATATATAATATAGATTAATTTGTTTTAAATATTTTTATGGGTTTTTTTTAATTTAAATGCTATTATTTTTTGGTTTTTTTTCAATAATATGTTATTTTTTAATTATTTTCTTATTAATTTAAAAAATCATGATATTTTTTTTTTTTAATTTTAAATTTTTTTTGTTGTGTTTGTTTTATTTTTTATTTTTTTCTTTATGATGTTCGATTATCAACTCGATTCCACTATGTGTCATTGTGATAGTTGATTATAAAGTTTTCATTACAATGGATCAAGTCTACCCCCATAGTGTGTCAATTTAATGGTTGATTTTTAAGATTTCATTGCAATAGGTCAAGACTAACCCCAGTACATATTAACTTGATGCATGATTTTTAAAATTTTGTTGTAATGAGTCAAGTTGTTTTATGCTAAGATTTTAAAAGAGTTATACTTTTAACATTTAAAAAAGATACCCTCACTATAATAACTCGTTGATCTAGGTAATTAACTTTAAGGGGTTTTTAGTTATGATATTTAGCTTTAATTCCATAGCTAAAAAATGTCAAAAATTTAAGATTTTTCGAAATCATAATATTTATCTTTAATGACATAGTTGAAAATTAATGTAATTTTTAAAATTTTTGAAGTTATAATATTATTAACAATATCGTCTAAAACTATTAGAAATTTAAGTTTTTCTAAAATATATTATATATATAATAATAAAATAATAATAATGGTTATTGTAAGAAATGTTGGATTTAAAACTCCCAAAAATACCTTTGGTACAACATAAATATTTTTCATTTCGATCTTGTTTATCGCACAAATTTTTATTTTAATACCATTGTTAAAATAAAAAAGAATTTTACCAAAAAACATGTTTTTTTTCAATTAAATCTAGAATTCCCATTTTGAAATTAAAATTCTAATTAAATTGATAAGTTTCGTTTACACTTTGTACAACTTTATGTGTAATTAACAACAGCCTTGTAAATTATTATCATAATATTTAAGAACAAGTTCAATCTAAGTTGTTATTATAATTTTCAACAACATAATTTATTATTTATAAATTTCGACTTTGTAGTGTGATTGTAACCTTGTTTCCAAGATTTTACGGGTGATTGATTTTAAAAAATTCATGTTGATTTTCTTTTTTAATAAGATATATCTGCCCCTTTCTTTTTATCAATTTAGAATCTAGGATGCCTAGCTGTAAAATGTATTTGTCTTACGAATCAAATAAAATATGTTGTAAGAGGCATCGAATAAATTCACGTGTAACAATTTTGTTGCAGCATTCCTTCATATCGATTCTTTCGTTAGTTTCCTTCGTCACTTCAAAGTGAGTATGAAAGGTATGTTTGGTGCTGTGATCTTCTCCTCTACCAACCATGCGTATTTTTTCATATCTATATATATATATAATATATATTTATTTATTTATTATTAATGAATGGGAATATAGTATATTTTAAGATGAATATATATATATATATATAAAGATTATGAGAAAAATAAAATGAATTTACAATCATATATAATAACAACACATAAGTCATGTTCATTATGATTTATTTTGAACAATTATAAATCTGCTAACACTTTCTCTTTGGCCAACATTTTGGCCATGAATAATTGAACATCTTCGGATCAACTTTGGCACAATATAATGGAACATCCCCAAGCCCTTTAAAAACTTAGACATACTATATGTTAAAACCACCACTGTTGATCTAATAATTTTTACTCCTTGACCAACTCAAGTTTATTTTAGCAAACAATTATTCTAATACTAGTTGTCATAAAGTCCATGAGATCTTGGATAGACGTCATCGGGTGGGCTATTAAGGTACTCGTAGATGTTAAGTCGTGGGTTCAATTCTCCACCCTATTCGGGTGTTATTCTTGGATATGACATGATGTAACCTCACCATTGCCGAACTTACAAAAAAAGGTACGATTTTTTATAAAAGGAAGAAGAAGAGAAAGATTAAAATATAGTAGGTGCACACAAAAACACACCATAACAAATTCACAAGAAACAAAATTTATGTGGTTCACCCAATTATAATAAGATTAAAAATTACTTTAATGATAAAAATTAAATGTTAATAATACAAAAACAATTTTATAACTTCAATAATGAAAAATTAAATATTAATAATATTCAAATAATTTGATCTACTTTGATAATGTTGTTACGCATGAACATTTGGGTAATTATGTCCATATGCCTAGTCTATTTTAGAATAGGGCTTCATTCAAATAATTTGATCTACTTTTATATTGTTGCTATTAATCAACATTTCAACAAAGAAACAAAAGTTCCGAGTTGAGAAAAGTTCACGGTTGGTTTTTTTTATAGTGTCTACACTAATAGACAATTTGGTTGTGGCACTCTCATAGTCACCGAGCCTAGCTACTACTATCATTTTGGGTGGGAGGGAGGTAGGGGTACCAACAACAGGGCATAAATCATAGCATTATGGGGAGCTCTCTTCACTGCAAAATGGCTCAACATCAATGATCTATATGGGGATTCAAAAGGCTCCAACTATTCGCTCTCCCTATTCCACCCTCCCTTGCTAGAAAAATTGATGAAGCTCATTCGTTTGGTGGAATGTACCTTTCAGCATAGCAGAATCACATCGCAGATATGCTCTTGAAATGAGGAGTTGATTTAGCTCCACAGATCATACACTATGCTGCCTACAATCATGACTTCATGGTTGCTTCAAGTAGTATATTCGTAACATAGTTCCTTCTCTCTCTGTTTTGTTATTCATATTTTGACAACAGACATCTGTATTTTTGTTCCTCTATTCCATATTTTCTGTTTATCTACACTAAATTTGGCATATATATATATATATATATATATATATATATATATATATATATATATATATATATTGATTGAAGGATTAGAATTCGATAGAATATATAGTTTTCTATGGCGTATATTTGCGGAATTTTGATATGAAATCAAGATATACATGCATTTTCTTGGGTAGTATGAATTGACAAAATATATCTATATATCTATCTATTCTATCTATATATATATATATATATATATAATATATATATATATATATATATATATATAACTTGTATTCTATTTTAAATCTCTTTTACATATAAAAGAGCATTTTTTCCTCTAAAAAAGCAAACAAAAAAAACCTAAAAAACAAATAGGGAAGTTTTGATGGATCTAATTTTCTCACCTGAGGGAATATTCATCCATGCATTGAAAGTCCTACAAAGGTTTTGTTGTATTTGTTTCTTGAAGACAATTTTTGGTTGTGAAATTGCACCGAGAAACCAACTCAACTAGTCTTTAGGTTCAAGCTAGCCCTTGAACTAGAGGAGGTTCCCTCAGGTGTTACAAGGAATTTTTTAATGTTGTTCACTGTCACTAGACAAAAACCTTTGAAGCACGATGTCTAGATATATTATTTGTTGTAGGTGGTTACTCATGATTATCCTATCTCTGCTCAAAAAGAAAGTTCTGTCTTGCTGAAACTTAATCAAAGTTCCAACGTCTAATTCCAATAGAAAACATAGCTCAAAGAGTTTGGTGGAGGACATAAGATAAATCTGATAATTAAGTATTCATACTGAATTCTTAATCAACCAAATATAGTAGATGCATGTAGAATAATTCTACAACCAAACAACATATGTTTAAGAGATGAGAAAAGACAACAATTAAAAGAAATAGAAGAGTTAACTTAAACAAACTTTTTAGTTAATTACTTAATTTAATGATTATAACTTTGTACTGGGTTGTCTTGGAGGTTGATACTCAAACCTAGCCTTGCGTTAACTCCTATGTTACCTTGAACATATGTAGAAACAAATTATGAAATAAAAGATAAATACATACATGAAAAGAAATTTATGCCATGCGACTAAAGTGAGAATTCTTTAGTTAAATTCATGTAATAAAAGTTTACAAAAATGACAGGGTTCTAGCATAAAAAGCCAACCCTTTTACAATGAAAATGAAACAATATATTGGAAAACATATTCTTCAAATTGTGACTAGTCTATAGGAACAAATCCTATCAAACAAACTAAAAATACAATACGCTGCAAAAAAATTGGAAATGGCAGAAAGTCTTCTGCCTTTAAATATGGGAGTGATCTTTTAGTTTCTGATTCTTATGCTAAGAAATTTGAAGTTGTTTAAGATTTTTCCTTGTAAATTTGGAAATGATTGTTTGAATGTTGATTTTGTTCCATCAAATTTCAAAATTAGCTTACTGATTACTTATTGGTTTCCTTTATTCTTGAAATTGGTTACCCATTTTTTGTCACAAATCTGCCTTAATCTTTTCCCTGTTGATCCTTTACCTCAGAATTTGGAGGTTGCTAAAGTTTCTCCCTAAAATTCAGTTAATATGCCCATAATCTAGTTGACTAGTCTATTTTTCATAATTGATTAATCTCGTCTGATGATAAAATCCTCTGATAATTGAATTATCTTAATTATCCTTGAGGTGCTCAACCATTTTCAAGAAATTTGAAAATGATTTGGAAATCAATTGATTTCTTGTCACTCTTTAATTTCAAAAAATATAAATATGAAATTTTTGATATTAAGATATTTTGATAAAATTATTTCCCAAAAATTTATAAAATCATATTTCCATATTCCCATGAATTCCATAAACGAAAAATAAAAATATTTCTCAAATGATTTTATCTTGTAAAATCATTCACTGTTTGACATCTATGTCTTGTTTTGTTATTCCTTTCCTCATGAATTTCATAAATCAAATCCCAAACTATTGCTCTATAAACACATCCATGGTTTCGAAAACCATGTCTTGTAATATTTCTCCATTGTAGCATTTATTTGCTTATGGATTTAATAAATGAAATTTACAAACATTTACCCAAAATCATCCATTGTTTTCATATTTAGTTTTGGCGAGTTTTGGTACACTTATGAATGAATGAAACTTCATAAATAATTCTCATTTTTCTCTAGAAACCATCTACTATTTTGCTTCCCATGGTTTTTAAAACAATGTCTTATTTTGCCATGATTGGTAAAATATATTTTAGTTTCCCTTCTTTACTTTTGTAAAATATTTGAATAAGAATCTATCCAATTTCTCTTTTTCTCTTTATAATTATTTTCCTCCTTACACCATAGCAAAAAGAAAAATTCATTTGTCTACTCTACAAAATTTCATTTTCAACTCTGTAAAATTATTTCACAGGGAGGAAATTTCTTTATAACAGTGGAATGATTTATTTTTAAATGTAGTGCTGAAACATATATTTTCATTTTTAGCTCCATGAAGTTATATTTCGATTGTTTACCTAGCCTCCTCTTCCCTCA
This sequence comes from Pinus taeda, assembly GCA_000404065.3. Lineage (NCBI taxonomy): Eukaryota > Viridiplantae > Streptophyta > Pinopsida > Pinales > Pinaceae > Pinus > Pinus taeda. The sequence continues at coordinate 54,584 of APFE031644683.1, forward strand.
ATTGTTTACCTATAAGCTCATTTCAGAAAAATACGACTATAAAAGTCTTCGCTCCATTATCTCCTTCTGTACACACTTTATAATATATAAATTTGCTTGCATACCTCATAGACATTCCCGCCTGATATGTATAAATTTGAATCAGTGTAAAAAAATAGTTTTACAACAGTTTTCCGTGGGGGAAAGGGGGGCGATGGTCCGCAATATAGGAAATAATAACACTTGTAAAAAGAAGTAAAAGTGAAACAACTTTGGGGAGGGGAGAGGGGTAGGTTAAAAGTGGAATAGGCAATCCCCATCGCAAACCATTGATTTAACATTTTGCACATATCGAGGCAATTCATATAATGGTTTTTTAATGTTTGAAATGCATGGTGAGGTCATAGGTTTTATTTGACTCATTGAACTTCAGTTTTGATCACCTGTAATACATGGTAACAAATGTGGTTATGATACTTAGAGAATGTAATGACTTGATATTTTTAATGTAAGTTTAATATTTTAAATAAATAATTTTATTTATAATATAATTATATATATTTTATAAAATTAAATTTTATTTAAAATCAAAACTATTAAAAATAACTTAGAAACTTTTATAAAAACCTGAGAGACAATTCATCCTTTAACAATGGAAATGGTTAAATGGAATGATATTTAAAGGAAGACATTTGCGAAGGAAAGGATAAGATTGAAGGAAAACATCGCAAATTTTGGAGAAAAAAAAATTGTGATTTTTAATGGTGTTAGAAAAAGTTACAACATGAGGCTCCAACTTGGCACTGCTTCCCCCTATGGGATGCAAAGAACAAGTAGACCAATGCTTGTTTTCGTTGGGAATGGAGTCCTGCCATAAAACCATCAATCACCTGCAAATTGGAAACCTACTTTGCCCAATTTCATATAAATCAAAATACTACAATTTGCAACTTCAATCTAAAACCTATTACCTCCTATGTTATGAAATAATTTATGTTTATAAGCAAACAACCAATTATTGCAAATTAAAACAAGCACAACAATGCCTAATCCATTGGGCTAGTGGAGTCAATAGTCAACAAATGTTCTTCTTCCCATCTCTTGCAACTTATTGTACTTCAAGTAAACTGAACTACACAGTGCAACTGAAATCCAAAGTGAAATAATTGTTGATCTAACCTGACTCAATCCATAAATTGCTGAAAATAAAATCCATTCATAAACTGCACATCAAACTAAATTATCTATTGTACACTGAAACTCAATGATCTATTGGTTCAATCTCACACACCTCCATCTAACTAAGCTAAAAATATGTACTGTTAGGTGTAGTTGAATCTCCAATGTAACCATGTGGGAAGTGGATTAAATGGAAAATCACTTTGCATGCAGCAAAAAATATGAAAAATATTTACAATATAAAACTCAAACTCCTTAAATAGTTGATACTTACAAGTAAAGTTTGAAGACTGCAAACTCTGTGGATGTTTGAAATTTATGATCATTGCCATAAGGAAGAAAAAAATATTGTTGCATGTCATCGTCATAACAAGAGAGACACTTGTGATTTTGAACCAGAACCAAGTGAAATCACCATATAGACAAATTAGAACTGCTAGATAAAAGAATTGCAACCAATATTAAATGTCGTACTCCTTGTTTACCAACAAAAAAAAATAGATCAGTCTTAATCGTTCTCTAGAGAAATATTTATTTACTACTGGGCTCCCTCACAACAACGCAAAATATTGTATCTGTTTATTCCCTCATGAAATTCTTTATGGGACTGAAAAAACTCCTTTGATTTTCCCGATATAAAAATCCTCATTGGCTTTCCATTTACAACACTGAAATCTAAAACATCGAGATCACAATTAACTGCAAAACAAAACCCATTATTGTAATTCCTGGAATGAGCTCATCTCTGAGCATCTCATGGAAAACCTCTGTGCGCTTAAACTTATTTGGCATAATTAACCCCTTGGTTGTCAATAAAACTATGAGCAGATTGCGAGAGGGGTCTCAGGGTATAAGTAGTTTCTTATTGGGGTACTGGCGCAATTCATAGAAATATGCCACGTATAACAAGGTGGTTTTGGGAAGACGACTATTGCAGACCCCCTCTTTGTTAAAAGTAGGAAAGCACGGGGGTCGCGCAATTGAACGTGGACTCTCGATCCATAAGTGTCAAAACCCATCATTAAAATTGCGCGACCTTTATTACATGTCTTGGCACTTGCCTTGTCACGTTATAATTTGACCTGTAGCATGGTCAATGGTGGGCTTCAACCTTGGTGAAATGTGTAGCCTGGAACCTGAAATAATTTTATAAAACATATATAATATATATTTATAAAATTTAATTTTAATTAATTTCAAAACTTTTATTTAAAAATTGGTGTAGAATAATTCATAGTAACCATTTGCCTAGTCAAATCTGTCTATAACGGATGGTTTGGCTTGAAAATAAACGGGCAATTTTTGAAAAAAAAATTATAACTTTTAAAGGTGTCAAAAAAGAGTTACAACAGGTTCCTTCACCCGAATTTGATAGCTGGACGCTGAGAGGTTCCTTCACCGAATTTGAACGCTGGCCACAGTTAAGGCTGAGAGGGGCAATAAAGCGAAGTCGAGGCTGAGAGGGGCAATAAAGCGAAGCGACTGAGCAGAGGAGCGACTGGAGATCAGATGAAACGAAGTAAGGTCAGTCCGTTTTGGCAAAGCCTTGACTGGTAACACAACACTGCAGAGGAGTAGCGATGGTGGAAAACATGTTGGCGCGGGCCGGCACGGCGGTGCTGGTGCTCTACTGGATCCTCTAAAGGAAGGAACGGTGCTGGTGCTCTACTCGATCCTCTGAAGGAAGGAACGTCACTCCGACTGGGCAACGCCTTGAGTCGAGTTTGAAACACAGTAGAGCGGAGGAAGAGCGATTTGGTGGAAAATATGTGGGCATGGGTGGCCGTGGGCTCGGTAGTTCTGGGGATGGGGCTGTACTGGATCTTGTATACGTGTACGTGGCAGGAGCGGCGGAGCAGTGTGGCAAATGGCCGGTGAAACTGGGCGTATAAGCAAATTGAACGCTGTGCTGTCGTCCCGACTCCATGCAAACATACTGTATTAGACGAGGAGTTTCATTGGACAATTGGTTTCGGCATAAATATGGTTGCAGGTATTCGATGAGAAACGCCACTACTCACTCTGCAGTAACAAGTTGTAGATAGAGAATACATTTGCGGTTGTTAATTTGATTATTGATGGCGACGCTAATGGAGAAATCAAAACCGTACATAGCGATGATATCGCTTCAGTTTGGATATGCGGACATGATTATTATCAGTAAAGTCGCTCTTAACAGAGGAATGGATCACTTTGTCCTTGTAGTGTACAGGCATGCCGTGGCTACAGTTGTGCTTGCTCCTTTTGCTTTCTTCTTTGAAAGGTTTTCTATTTCTCATTTCATTACTCATCAATAAGTAGCTGATCGATCATGTATTTCAATTTTCACCTTCCAACTGACTTAAATACATTGTAGGAACGTGCTATCCAAACTCAACTTTCGAATATTCTGGCAAATATGTGTAATGGGTTTGTTAGGGTAAGTATCGTTTCATGATTTCATGCCACCTGCTAATTCTCTCCACAGTAACTTAATTGAATTGTGGAATACTCTGAATGCAGGCCAGTAATCGACCAGAATTTATCGTACTTGGGTTTGAAATTAACTACTCCTACGTATTCGCTTGCATTAACTAATGTCCTCCCAGCTATGACTTTCATAATGGCTCTGGTCTTCAGGTAATCGAATCGCATTGTTTGGTCCACATCATATATTTTATATTTTAAGGGGCACTCGTTGTCATCAATTATTTTATTTTGTGTATCTGGCTGGGACCGCTGTAGGGCGGAGGCCGTCCATATCCGAGAGTTACGCGACAAGGCAAAGATAGTGGGAACGAGTTTGTCCATTGTGGGAGCAATGATGATGACGTTCTGCAAAGGTCCCATTGTTCAGTTGTTCTGGTCTCCACACTATCATGCTGTAAAGACAAAGTCAGCAGCTGCCATTAAGAGTAAAGACTGGGTTATCGGCTCCCTTCTAATGCTCGTTGCCACTCTTGCTTGGTCCGGCTTGTTTATTATCCAGGTCATTCATCATATTTTATATATATAATGGGTTGTAAAGCATTCCTTGCGATAGAGTTCGATGGGACTTTAAAAAAATTATGATATTCATACTTACACTGTAATTGAAAAAATATTCTGCTCCACTTTCCCTTGCCACCTTAATATGTTTTCTAGGGACATTACAGGCCACAGTTCTGGGCGTAGCTATCGTGCGTGATTTTTCGAAATGGACGTTACGATGGGATATCAACCTTCTATCCGCAGTCTACGCTGTAAGTCTGGTTTTTCTTTTTTCTTCGGATGATGGAAATTTAGATGTTAAATAACTTTTTGAATTGAAGATTGGAGATTGGGTCGATATCTATGGAAGGTAGTTACAGTGTTAACAAATCATGTGGATGCGCGTAGGGAGTCTTTGGGTCAGCAATTGCATACTATCTTCAGGGCATAGTCATTCCCATAAAAGGGCCCGTGTTTACGACCGCCTTCACTCCTTTGATGGTAGTAATCACCGCAATTATGGGAGCTGTTATTCTCTCTGAGCGCATCTATTTGGGCAGGTTCGTTCGTTCGTTTTTAGCTTATCGAATTGAATCAATTCGAGGTTGTTCGATTTCGCAAATAGAACGATTTATGTTTGTGACCTGACTGGACTTATCCGCTGAATACAGTGTGCTGGGAGGAATCGTGATTCTAATAGGGCTATACACTTTTCTGTGGGGAAAGGCCAAGGATAGCAAGCTCTCGACTGATAGAAATAGCTCACAAGTGCCGCTTTCCAATTCTCAAGAATCTCTCCGGGAGAATGGGGTAGAAGACAATGCCAGAAATCGTCCGTGATAGTTGCAATAGCAATTTAGAGAAGTGTAACACAATTATTTCCATCCATCTATTAGATACGATATTAATATGCTGAATGTTGCCATAAATGTATACTGGAAGTCTACCGCATAACGGTACTGCAACAAACCTAGGCGACAGCTAAACTAACTTTCAAGGATCTGACTTCAGCTTGCTTTCCAAGCATGTGAGGAATTTGGAACTTTGGTCTGAATCGTGAATATAAAAGCTATGAAATATGGAAACTGTTAAAAGTGAAGTGACTCATATGCCTTGTGAAAATTTAATTTGTATTAAATAGGAATAACATTTTTTAAGCAAACAACTATTAGCCAATATATTTTGAATAAAATTATTAAAAAAGTAATTAATAAATATGATTTAATAGGTTTATATATTATAATTAATGTTATTATAAAATTAATAATGTATAAAAGCTTATGCATAACTTACAATTTAAACGGATTCTATCTATTTTAAAAAGAGGAAAAGATTAAAAAACGAAATGGAAATGATGGCCCTCACTAAACCAGCCACCCTCCCTTTAAATCTTATCACTTGGTGTCTAAGAGCATCTATTGCCCTGTCTTAACAAGCTGCTTCTTCTTTTTTTTTTTGTCTTTATTTACAGATGTACGTTCTCATCTCCCTTGAACTGATCCTCTCATGACGTTTCACTCATGAACTATGAGCTCAACCTCTAGCCACCATCCTCCCAAACTCTAAGTGGAAGCAAATTATTGAACTGATCCTTTAATGATGTTTAAGTGATGAAGTATGAGCTCAATCACTAGCCACCATCCTCCCAAACTCTCACGGGGAAGAAAAATTATTGAAGCTCGTTGCAAGTTCTTCTACACCACTCCTCTCTTGATGGGACTACAACCCCCTCAACATAATTTTGCTTTATTTTCTCTCTATTAATATAATCATTGTATAAGTGGGAATAAGTAATAGTTAATATAATCATTGTATAAGTGGGAATAAGTAATATGACTATTAATTGCTTGTGGAGGTTATTTACAACTTGGTATGGTAGAAATTTCATGTTAATTTTAAGTAATTTATTAAAAAAATACAAATTGATTTTAAAGTAAAAAAAATAGGAATTAAATTGAATTTACATTTATGTTTTTAAAAATAAAAAGGGATTGTTAATTGTAATATATGATAATGATTGTAACATATGATAATGATAATAATAAGGAAATTATTTTGATTATATGTTGGTTAACTCACCTTAATTTATGATAGGAAAAGTAATGAAGATTTATGTACGTTAATAAGTTTTTGACGAAATTCGAAATTTTATTGTTTTTCAACTCTGTTATAGTTGATTGCATGAGTATGGAGGTTCTCTAGAGTTTAGTATAGGGAATATTTCATCACTTATTTCATGTACTTATATTCATCTAAAGAGAATATATTTAGATAGATGGAGATCTAGATGGAATAGATGGATGGATATGGAGAAATGGATATTGATATCTTACTAGGAACTAGATTTGAACTGGTGGCATGAGGATTTTCAGCCCTCTTCTCTACCAACTGAGCTATCTTGGCTCTTCTGTGTGGATCATCCTGGTACTAGGTTTCAACATGTGTTAACTAAAAATAAAGAAAAAAATGGATTTTTCCTAGTTTTTAGAATGATCATTACTATTTTCGATTTTGAAGTTACTAATATGAGAAAAAAATGGACTGTAATTGAATAATTTCGAAATTATCTAATCTGTATAGATCATATATCAAAAAATGAATTGATCATACAATCATCTGATTAACATAAAAACTCAAATTGTCATAAGATGGATGAAGGTGGGAGCAAAAAGGTAAATAAATAAGAAATAAACAACTTTGTTGTATGTACATATGTGGGTGGGTGCAAGCTAATAATGGTCTCTCATGAAGTGTTAGTGGCAATCCAAAACCAAAAAAAATAAAAATATGTTAATTTGGATGGGTAATTAAAGGTACATATGCAATGGATTTGAAGATGGTGTAAAAATATGAAATGTAAGAAAATGACTTGGTTTTCCAAATATATAATTTGTATTTATAGAAATTGTGTCTAATTATGTGAATTTTAAGTTTTCCTGACACTGGTATGTTATTTTTCTTGGAAATTATAATGCATATGTTTCCTTTAGTGCAACCTTTGAGTGTCTAAATGATGAAATCTTGCTATAAAAACTTGTGGAGTTGTTGAATTTCTTTTCTTCTGGTGCATGACTATTTTTTTCAAAATTATATATATATATAATATATATATATATATATATATATATGAATGATCATACAATAAATTGATTAATAGGTCAAATCCACTTGTCATAAAGATGGATGCAGGTGAGAACCAAAAAGTAAATAACAAGAAATAAATAACTTTGTTGTCTGTATATATGTGGGTGGGTGCAAGCTAATAATCGTCTCTCATGCAATTGTCTCTCATGAAGTGTTAGTGGCAATGTAAAACAAAAAAAAATAACAATATGGTAATTTGGAGGGATAAATAAAGGTACATATGCAATGAATTTGAAGATAGTATAAAGATATGAAATGTGAGAAAATGACTTGGTTTTTCAAATATATAATTTTAATTTATAGAAATTTTGTTTAACTAATCATGGTACAAAAACTTGTGGAGTTGTAGAAAAACGAATTTTCTTGTGCACAACTATTTTTTCAAAATTATAAACTTTGTATATATATATATATATATTACAATTCATGAAAATCATTATAGCCTTTAAATTATTAGGCCTTTGTTAGTGCAACCTAAATGGGTCTTTACCATCATCAAAATTTATTTTTTATATTGTAGATATTAATGCTTTCTAGTCCACTGTATAATTTTATTTCCAAATTGTTAAGGGCCCTAAAAGTTATAGCTTAAATAAACTAGGGATCTATTTGTTACACATTATTTTGTCACATTCATGGAAACTGAAGTCATACCGCTATCCTTAATCATCTGAAGTGTCATTGTCATTAATTCCTGAAGACGATGGAAGAAAATCCTTTCCCTGGGAGAAGAAAAACTTGTTCAAATCCATTTGAAAACCCTAGTTCAAGAGGATGTCACATGTTGCACATTAAGAACCTGTGAAATAATTGATTATCGTAGGATGCACAATGGTTAAGATGTAACACTGTCATAGGTAGCTTCACTACAAGGTACAACACTATTTTAATGAGAAAAATAGAAAGAATGAGAAGCTTCTAGAACATAAGCCTTTTGAATGACATCTACTTGGATTGGTTTGGATCTCGCTCACATCCTTGATTTTTCTAGATCATAACCTTCTTCCCTTATTCTTCCAAAATGCTTACAAATAGGACCATCTCCCATTGAGAGAGGGCTATTGGTTGATTTCAGAATGGATTTGGCTCTAAGATCTCCATTAATCTTCCATAAAGCATCCAACTTATGATCTCAAAGATTTTGAATATAAGTTGTTGAAACGAGGAATCGCTAGAAGGGAACTCTATGACATCAAGGCATCAATTTATAAATGCTTTCTTTGTGATAATACAATTATATGTTTCTTTCCCACAACCGTTGTCTACATGTTTGATAATTTTTAGTAGATGTGTTCTTGATAATATATATAAGTCTTATCAAACTATTTTTCAGCTAGATGTGATTTTATGTTTTGTTTGTGTTTGTTATTTGTAGGTGTCTTCTTCATGAGAACTGGGGACAATGCTAGAAGCTATAGAAATTAAAGCAACTAGCGAGGAAAATTTTCAATAAAAAGGTATGGGATCATCTTAATTTGTTTTCATCTATAACTTGGTTACAATAGAATTAGGGAAAGTTATATGTTCCTATTTGTTTTGTTCTATATTTAGGTATGGGATCTAGGTGATTCTTATTTGTAAGAAGGGTTTGTCCAACAACAAAATTGGCAACTCCACTGGGGAACAATCTTTAGGATATGTTCTCGAAGATTTTTTTGATTCTTGAATCCTTGTTTTTATATGTATTTCTACTTTCTGAGTTGCTAAAGATCCATATCTGACTCATAAACCTCAAATCTACTTAGATCATGTAATATTTTTTGATATTTTCGTTCTTTTTTGTGCATGTCACACCTTTCCTTAAGAACTAAAACAACACTATCACACTTGGGTAGTTTACAAATTGTGACACAACCTACTTGTCACATTGTGCTACACTATAGCCTGCAACACTATGTGAAAAAACAAATTTCTTTTTCTTTTTTTCTAAATTGAATATTGGATTTTTGTTTTGTTTGGATTTTAAGTTTGATTGCTTCTTCTTAATAGTATACTTTATAGAGTAGAACACCATTTGGGTGTCATTTTGCATTTTTTTTCTTTTGTGTGAAATTTCCATTATTTTCCTATTTGACCTAGTTGGTCTTACTTTGTTGTTGAAAGGGTTGTAATCTCTTAGGTTTATATATTTTTTTCAAATCTTATAGTGTCTTTTGGTCTGAATTTGATCAATTTTCAAAGTTTGTTTTTTCAATTGTTTTGTAAAAAGAGAAATTTATTATTTTTAATGATGTAATTTCCTTTTCAAAAGGAAAAAAATATATTTCTTGAATTGGATTTTGCCTTTGATGCATTCTTTGTATGATTTAATTCCTTCTTTGAAAATGGAACAATTTAAATTCTTGCATTTATAGGAGGGCACATTTTTTGTTTTGAAACAAAAAAATAAGTAGTGAAAACATCTTGGTATTAATTTGATAGAAGTTGGGACATTTTGCATTTGGAAAAAATAAAATGTTTTCTCCTTCTTGTAATATAGAATTCATTGAAACTAACGTTTTCATTTCATTTCATTACATTAAGATTTCAAGTCGTGTCAAAATAGCATCTTATCCACTCAATATGCATGCTCGTGTAAACAATAACCATTAAAATTAACACATAATAAAATTAATATGAGATTTTTTCATTTCTTTGGTAGCACATATACATTAGCTTACGTTTAGGACCTTGGAATAGGTGGTGAGTTTAAATAGCTATTATATGATTTTATTAATTTTTTTTTAAATTGAACATAAATTTATTAGAATTACAAGTTTTATATATGAATTTTATACCATTAAGTGTTCCAAATTTTTCAGAATGTTGATTTTTCTATATTTAAAAATGATTTTTAAGTAAGTAAAAAGACGATTTGATGAAATAGTAACTAAAAACTATAAAACATAAAATAGTTTATAACTCTTATTTAAATGTAATAAACACTAAACCACATAAAAATGAAAAATAACCTTATTTTCCTATGTAAAGAACCCAAATGGGGAGACTTAGATGACTCTGATTTATTCACCTGACAGAATATTCATCCACACATAGAAAGTCCAACAACACTTCCTTCACTGAATCTCTATTGCTGGCTAGAGTTAATGATTAGAAGGGTCATAAACTGACTAACAAAGGAGCGAGAAAGGGATAAAAATAAGGGTGACCAAAGAGATGAAACGAGGTAAGCCAATATCTTTTGGAAATTCCTTGAGTTGAGTTTGAAACATAATAGAGTAGATGAGGAGTGATGGTGGAAAACATGTTGGCGCAGTGATGGGCATGGGGCTCTCCAAGGAAAGTTTTGGGCCTTAGAGCCCAAATTTTGGTCACAAATTGTAACTTCGATGTAAAGACTCCGCATCTTGTGGGCATAGAGTACGTAGCTTGTAAACGAGTCATAGGGTTGTCTGCCCTTAATTTTGTAATGTAATTTTAGCTATAGAGATCTACCCATGGTTCGCGGACCATGGGATTGTATAAATAGAGTGAGGCTCTAAGTGTAAATCAATAATCAAATCAATCAATTGATGATCATGGAATATAAGCATAGTGGAGTATCTGAAGTGCAAAGTCTAGTTTTGGGTTGTAGAGTAGGAGAAGGCTCTGCAGCGGAGTGCACAGAGGTCTAGTAGTCCACAGCTGAGTGCATAGGGCGATTCGATTCTATAACAGTTGGGAGCATTAATAAAGAGAAGTTTTATATCATTCCTGTGTATTTATTTCCTATTTTCTGCATTGAATGTATTGGGTATGAATTGCGTTTCTATTGTTTATATGATGCACAAATATATGTAACTGTGATAATTAAGTGAATGTGAGATAAAGTGTCTGTTTGCATGAAGTTAACTAAGATATTTAAGAAGATAAGTAAGATTCGTAGTATAGTTTGCGGAAATATCGTAGATCCCTATCAAAGTAGCGTGAAAGCACCTCAGCCCCTGGTTAGGGTTGCGTGAAGGCGATTATAATAGATCACGAAGGTCTTGCAGGTAAGCACAGTTCGTGAAGTGACCTGCGCGAAGGTATGCACAGTTGGACTAAATCGACACCTCAAATATCTCAAGGGTGTAGAAACCTGGTTTCAGAATCCCCCCATATTGCTTCAAGTGAGACTTCAGCCCGTGCTCTGTGGGTTGACGCTGAAAGGGCCAGTAGTGTAGGGATTTGTTTCGCTAATTAACTTCGAACCTGGTTCAAGCCCCATCAAGCCAACAAATGGTTCTGTTTTCGGGACCAGAATTTACATAGAGATGTCTGATGTCGTATCATTGGAATCCAACTAAGAAGGAAATTGAAGGCTGGTTGGACAAAAGAATTCACGAGTTTGTGACGCAGGAGAATAGGAACCCACGATTGATAGAAGAAGAGTGGTTAAACCGCTACCTATACATAGAGATCCACGAAATCCTCTTCGCGTCTTTCACTACTGAGCTATACAAGTGGATAGCGAAGCTAGCACATAGCAATGAAAGGTGGAAACTATACAATCCTATTGTCTAGACCCCAGAGTTAGTGCAAAGGTTGGAAGCATCAAAGGATAAGATCACACGCACCATCGATCATTGGCTTGATCGAATTATAGGAGGATTCATTACTGAGTTCGCGGTTGATATCTCGATTAGCTACAACAAGGCAGAGCGACACTTTCTCAAAGGACCATGAGGTAAGTACAAAAATTCTTTGAATACTTGGATTAAAATGATATTGTGCGAAAAAAGGGTTATGCAGTTACCTTGATGTTTGGGGCTACGCAAAGTGGAAAAGCTTACAGGAACGAAGGAAATAAGGGACCAGAAACTAGCCCCTTGATTTCACCTCCACCAGGGGATGAGGAAGAGCTCGCGAAGGTCTCACCGTTAAGTGTGATCCATATGATAAGGCAAAGAATTTCACGAATACCACCCCCACCCACACCACCACCAGTCTCGACACCAGCCTCACCAGCACTGCCTCCATCTTCACTCGTACCACCTCCACCACCACCGTGATTCAATATGGCAACCACAATGAAGTTTCCTGTGTTCAAGGGTTTGGGAAATGAGGATTTGAACCAATTCTGGTTCATGGTAAGGGTTGTATGGGAAGGACAAGGAGTTAAAGATGACAATATAAACAAAGAAACACTAGTTAGCGCCCTGCAGCACCACGCACTAACTTGGTATATTAAGTACTCCAATGATAATCCAAATGCGAAAATCGCAGATATCCAAGCAGTGCTAAGTACAGAATTTAGTAGGTTGAAGTATGAAGCACAGTCAATCATTGGATTCAAAGAGATCATAATGCTACTAGGCGAGACTCCTTGGGAGCTGGATCAGAGACTAAAATGCACACTTCACGAAGCTAATATGAATATGATGGATGGACAAAATTGTGAATAGTTTGTAGCATCATTAATGCCACATCTGAGGGGTGCACTATCATAGCAGAAGCTAACGACTCAGGTAGAGGCCTTAGAGATCGCGATGAGGTTGCATGAGACCCCAATGTAGGATCCCAACTTGGGAGTTTAGAAAATCCACACGAAGTTGAAGAATTTATGCTTGGAGATGCAGAGTTTGAAACAAGATAGGACAACTCAACCAAAAGTGTGCGAAGAGGTGTGGTGCGTAAAATGCAAGGGTCAGGGACATGACAAGGATCACTGCTCGATTTTTGCAAATTACGTCGTAGGAGGAGGGATGATGCCCTTAAGACTAGAAGCACAAGTACGACCTAGGGCGACACCTGCTTTATGGTGCGTGATTTATCAAATAGCAGGAAAAAATGCCATAGACGACTCCCATTTGTTACAGAAGTATATGCAAAATTCACAATAATTGTTCTAGAACTTTTGTAGATCGGTAGGACACAATGAGTGCACTTGTAGAAGCTATGAGTTGACGATGAATAAAACCCCAACCTATAGAGTGCAGGCCAAAATGTGGCGCATAGACCAGAATGCAGGAATGGTGTGAACAAGATTTCAGGAGCACAGATGAGGTTGAGGTAGAGGAGGACCTAGAAGAGGTCGCAAACAAATGATAAGTTATAATTGTGGAGGGCGAGGGCATTATGCCTGCGATTGTACAAATCTAGCGCACCCATCATATTTGTATTGCAATGTGTTTGATCATGAGACAAAAGATTGTCCTACAGTGATATTTAGGATACGCGATAAAGGAGCGCTACCACCTTCCCCAACTTTGAACTTGCAGATGATGAGGTCTGAGCCACACGAGGAAGATCCGAATGTAAACATTATGCTTCGAAGTGGAATCGCGATGGGAGATGACAAAGGCAAACAACCAGAGGATAGTACTTTGGTTCACAAAGCTTCGGTGAAGGAAGCAGAGTTTGATTTGGAGTGCACTCAGGAAACCTTCATGGAAGCCAAGAAGAGCTTCGTTGAGGCCTCCAATTCAGGAAGCAAAGATAGACCAGAGTCGGAGATGGACCCATCCATGCTCACAATGTTCTTGGAAACATCCATGAAGTTACTGCGCGACAGTAAAGCTGTAAAAGGGTTATAGGAACTCATTAACTAATGTGTTGTGACCATGCCAAGAGAACCGCACATAGTCAGGAAGAAAGGAAAGCACAAGAAAAGAATGGGGAGAGAAATGAGACTAACCGTGAGAATATGAGATGGATCAAGCTATCCTTGATTTAGGATTGGATGCGAATGTTTTGAAAAAACCAAACATGGGAGCGATTGGGGAGACCTACGTTGGAGTGGTCTCCTATTCGACTGTAAATGGCGAACCAAAAAAAAATAATACCCATGGGTTGATTTTAGGGCATAACTGTGGACATTCAGGGAGCGAGTGCGCTAGCAGACTTTGAAGCGATAGAGATTGTTGATGACAACAATCCCTACCCCACTCTCTTAGGAATTGATTGGGCCACTAACATGAACGAGGTAATTAATCTAAATAATCAGAAAATGATTTTTGAAAAGAAGTCACTGCGCATAATTATACCCCTAGGCCCTACTGAAGGATCGTGCTATACGGAGCCAGTGCGTGACTATGAAACTGGTGATGACTTGGACTACATCTATAAGATAACATTGCAAAATGAGGACTAGGTGAATCCAACTATGGATGGGCGGATTGCATGGGAGTGCGAAATCTCCTGTACTTCAGATCCGGATGAGGAAATGGAGCAATGGAAGAATCAGTTACATGAGGTAACTACACTAAATTGTAATATGATTTCAAGATCGCTTCAGTGTGTATCAAGAAAAATAAGAGACCTACCTACTTATGATGGTCTAAGTGAATTAGATACCTTCTTGAATAAATTTGAAAGGGAGGTGTCGGAAAAGCAATGCTTCCAAGCCTTGGATTAGGTACTGCATGCTACGCCCGCGAGGTGGTGGGGTACGCATAAAGGGAGATTTGACGACTAGCACAAATGTAGGAGAATGATGCACGTGCGATTTGGGAAGCCTAGGATGCGATAGGCAAACAAATGTAATGGACGGGATAGTCCACACATGCACCTGGCCATGTGGGTGCAGGAACATGGAAAACAACCTACGCGGCTGCACATGAACTTTGCGTTGAGAGATATGGTCAATAAGCATGTGCTGTTGGGGCAAATGTGCAAATGGCTCTTAATGTTGGGGAGACATTATGTAGGAAGAAAAATCACATAGAAGGTTATCCATGTGGAAGAATTCAACAAGGTGTACGACGTGTTGACCAAAGTGTGTAATGCACAGCAAAGTGATTGGGACCTGCATATACGCATAGTGTTATGGGCTTATAGGACCACATGCAAGAAACTAACGAGATAAACACCTTTTAGGCTTGTCTATGGAGTGGAATCTGTAATGCCTATGGAATACATTGTGCCTAGTCTGCGCATAGTGGCGCTCACAGGTATGATGGATCACTAAGCAGTGGAGGAGAGGCTCACACAGTTGGAGGAGCTCGAAGAGGAACGCTTTTTGGCTAGATTCCACGAGTAGGTGCAAAAGCAGCAAGAAAAGGCCTGGCATGATCGACATATTAAGTTGTGCATCTTCAAGGTGAATGATTTGGTGTTGCTATATGATAGTAAGTTTGATCAATTATGAGGGAAGCTCAGAATGCATTGTCTGGGACCATATGTTATTAAGGAGATCACAGATGGTGGCATAGTACAGTTGGAAAAGTTAAATGGAGAACTCTTCCCAGGAAAAGTCAATGGCGGTCGTTTGAAGGCATATACAAGTGACCCAAGCATCTGACTTGCTAAAAGAAGCACAATATTAGCACTCCAGGCAGTTGAAAGGAGGTGCGGGACTATAAACTACTCTACCTTGGAGCTCTGTGATGTCAGGACTGTGCCCAGTGGCAAAGTGTCACAGTGTCCGCAATAGCGCAAGGATAGTTTCACTGCTGCGTGAGTTGGATGGAAAGTGACCACTACAGTCACTATTCACAATGTGATACTTGGCTTGAGACCAAGTGGAGTGGGACGACAGGCATTTAAGGCAAACGTTATGGACCAGATTCTTGAAAATATGTCTCCAAGTGAGCATTAATGGATTGAATGTGGGGGGAACGGTCGAAATCAAATTCAAAAGATGCTATAAATTGCAAAGGGCTATCCAACAAACAACACTTGGCGATCTGAGAGTTTAGTTGTTGCACGCCCAAAGATTCATGAACCCGGATTTTTTTGATCTTTTGAAGTCGAAGTCGTTGTTTAGGCACTTACCCGAGTTGTTGAGAGAATTGTGGAATAGAAGTATGGCAGTGCCTGAGGAAGCCATGGATACCAGAACAATGACCGCTGAGGAGGCCGCGTAGGCTATAACGGTAGGAGAAGCCCCAGAAAGTGTCAGGATAGTTGCAGAAATCCCTAAATCACTGCGCACGCCGAGACCTAAGAGAGACAAGCAGCCTATGGTACGAGTGTGTATGTCCCCTAGAAACCCACTTAAAACGAGGATTACTATGGAAGAAAAGAGGAAGGCTATGAACTTGGAAGCTGATGAGTAGGAGGAAGACTTTGAAGAAATCTTGGTAGAGGAGGAAGAGAACGTAGAGATGGAGGTGAAAACTGAGGGTGCAGATCCTCTGAGTAGGCTGCCTGCATATGTTCCTCCGTGGAAGGGAAAAGAAAGGGTTCCCAAAGACATAGATGAGAGCAAAATCTCTCTGCAGACACCGTTGCTCCCTGAAGACATATCTTTTTATGGAGAAAACTTGGGGTGAATGCTGGTAGTGGGCTCCAATATTGTAGCAATGATGCTGCAACTCATGGGGCTCCCTTCTTTACTTTTATGAACCTCGTAGTTCGTAACAAACTTGGAAGCGACGGTGTTGTATGCACAGGTGATAGCTTTTGCTACGACTGTCACTTGATTAGCTAGAACAAGTCTGCTAGGAGCTTAAGCCAACTTCTATGAGCTCTTAAAAGAAGCTTTTAACTGTGATGAATGAAAGCTAACTCAAAGGAGGCTAGTCTACTTACAGAAAGAAGCTCAAAGTGGAAAAGAAATGCAAACCCTAGCAAACGCTAGTTTTACCGACTAACCCTACCAGTGCAAGAAAAGCGACGAAAGCGGTGGAAATGGATGCCATTGATTCTTAGAAAGGTAAAATTCATGTGACTATACTACTTCTAAAGTAAAATCTGGAAAAAGCATCTTTTTGTATTTTTGAGTAATTTGTGAGAATTATTATGCATGTGCTTTAACGTTTTTTGACTGTGCAAAGGTTGATTGATGAAAGGAAATGGAGTTGGTGCTTGCAGGAGGTTGGGAAGGTGAGAAGAGGGCCTAAGGGGTCCCTAACACCCTTCCAGAGTGTTTTACAGTTATCAAATCTTGAAAAACCGCTCACGTGAACTTCTACAGGAAGTCTGCAGGGGTTCTACAGGATGTTCTACAGAAAGTTCTATAGGATGTTCTACAGGATGATCCGGAAGAGGATTTTGGAGGGTTAATGGTGGAAAAATAGTAAGAAAGTGGAAACAGAGGTTGGATAGGGATTTTAAGGGGTCTAGGACCTAGTGAATGATGCTAAGGAGTGATTAAGCTGATTGGATTTGTTCAAGGATGGAGGGAGCAATGATGCACAAGAATGTAGAAATTAGGGCAAAGTGAGGAAATGTGGTGAATGAAGGGAGGAATATAAGTTAGTGGGTTGGAGCAAGTCGTATGATGGAGGAAGGGTAGGCAGCGAGGTATCACAGGTGTTCTGCCATTATTTTCCAAAACTGATCAAAAAAAGACTAGGAAAACCAAAGATCTAGCTATTTTGACCTAAAAACCAGAAACATGATGAACATAAGTTTATTGGAAAAAAATCATGCAAGATAACTATGAAAACTAAGCAAGAATAGATTCTAAACATGAAAATACAACTGGTATCAACATTCCTAACTAAAAATCTAACACTAGCAATTGGATGAAGAGGCAAAAACAATGTTTTTGTGGTAGCAAGTATGCCTTGTTCTCAGCTCATGGTACCAAGGAGGGAGAGATGGGATTAAGGGTTTCTTGATGGCCTTTTTCAAAGATCTTTTCCTTTACCAAACTTTAAAATAAACTAAATCATAAAAATCTACTTTAACCATAAAAAACAACATAAGTAGCAAAGCAAGATCTTAACCTAAATAACATAAATTATTCTATGAATGCAGTAAAGAGACATAAAATTGCACAAAGGAGGCACTGGGAACTTGGGTTGGGCCCAACCCCAAGAGATACAACCTCCTAAGGAAGATCAAAGTTGGTGCAAAGCTAGATTCTTCTTTATTGATAAAAAATAATAGTTACATCCCAAAAACTGTCTATAAGAAAAAGCTCAAAAAATGTGTTGAAATGTAGAGATAACCTATTGACTAAAATCTAACTAACATAATACTAAAATCTGATTAAATAATGACTACAAACTGGCTAACTCAAATGAGGCTCTAAACCTTCTTATTTATACAAATTGAGGACCCCAACAGTCCTCCTAAACTTTAGGGACTCGACTGCCAAAACTTGCAGTTAATAGCAGTCCTACTTGACTTTCTTGGCTGCCCCTTGTGCTTCGAGTTTTTGATGGATAATTTGAGGTAAGGGCTCATAAATGAAAGTGACACCTCCTACAAATCCTCTCCCTTGTTCTTCCACGGATTTGGCTTCCAACTGCTCATTTAAATCTTTGATTTTGTCTCAAAATTGACCAAAAATATGCATAAAGCGTACATTAGACTTTTTGGCATAATGACTAACCCAATTCACTCTATTAGCATAAATACAATAAAAAACATGCAATAAAATAATGCAAATGGTGGATTAAGTCAAATTAGGAGGTTAAATGAGCCCCTATAATTACCCACTTTTAGGGCTCATCATCACCCCAACTGAAAGTGTTGCTCATCCTCTGAGCAACTAATATATCTCTTCACCTTTGATGGCCCTGGTGGCCTCCTTATCGTCTAAAGCTTCTGATGTGGTAAACTCATGTGTGCCATAAAATTTTTCCTTCTTTTCCATGTCCTTCTACTCTCCTCTTATTCTGCTTGTTTAAATTCTTGCGCTTTTCCTGGCCTTGAAATACATGGATGCCTACCTTTTTCTTTTTTCTTTTTGTTTTGTAGGTGTGCTTAATGCAGTAAGCACAACTGCTGCTTCCCTTGCCAATATTTTAGGGGATTTCTCTTTCTGATGTTCTTTTCCTTCACTTCCTGTAGAAATCTCTATGCACCCTATTTATGCTTGTGTCCCTAATATCTCAGGGTGTGTCTCTTCTTCCTTTTTTCTCTTCTTTTGTCTTCTTTGCCTCTCTTAGCTTTTCTTCCTCACACTTTGTTTTGGTTTTCTTCTCATCTTGCTTAGTTTCTTCCTTCTCTGCTTTAATATTTTTCTTTTCTATTCTGGGTCTTCCTTCTCATCTTCTATTTTGATTTCCTCCTCTATTTCAAGTTCTTATTTCTCCATTTTGGTCTTTTTCTCTTTTTCTATTTCCTCCTCATCTTCCCTTGCCATATTTCTAAAATTCTCCCTATCATGATGTGTAGTGACAACTGGAAATGTTCAGGTGAGGAGGGAGGAAACAAACATTCAAAACCGGAAATAGAGAAACGGCTGAGGTTTGTCTTTCTAGAATTAGGGATTTCTCATGTTCTTCTTTTTCACAACATCAATTTGCAATTTTTTCTTCAAATTGTTTCCAACCTGAATTTGTTTCTTGGTTTCTGAGAAAAATCAATACTTTTGATAGAACAGAGAATATTTATAACACAATGATTTTTCTTCAGAGAGTGGACAGTGTTGCAAATTTGGTTTTCCACAGGTTGGCTTCTATGGTTGCATCCCCTTTTTTCAGAAGAATGTGAGAAAGAAAAAAGTAGATTTTGGATGTAGAGTAAAAAAATGGATAGATTGTGTAGAACTCAGAGAAGGAAAAAGTACAGGCATACTTTTAAGCTTCACTTTCCTTTCTTTCAACCCAATATTGTGCTTTTAATATTCCACCTTGTATAAATATATCATATGCAGTGCAGTTTCCCGAGCCTACCTATTTTCAAGCTCGAATTTTTGACAAAAAACTCAAGTTTTCTGGCTGCAGAACTGCTATCTACCCTTCCTTTAGAAATCTTCTTGTAGACAGTGTTCTTGTAGAAAGAAACTGTACACAGGTTCTTTTTCAGCACATTGATAGATATGTAAATTCAGTTTTTTCACACACATAGTGTGGCCTCTACTGCAACATGTATCTTCCTTATAGGAGATTTTTTATTTTTTTAAATTGATGAGGAGATTTTGGAATGCAGAGAAAGAACTGGGTAAATTCAGTGAAATATGCATGCAATCTTTCATGGTTTATTCAATATATAGGTAGACTTTTCCTCTGATTTTCCAATCTGATGTCGTTCAATTCACCACCTTGCACAAACATACCATGCATAGAGGAGTTTTTTCGAGCCTACCTCATCTTGAGCTTGAAATTCGCTAAAAATCTTGCGTTTTTTTTTTTGCAGGGTTGTTTTCTGCCTTTCCTGTAGAAGCCTTCTTGTAGAAGGCTCTCGTTTCCTGTCGAACGAAACTGTGCTTCTTGTAGAGCTCGATAGGTGGGAGACTTAGAAAATGAGGCAGAAATCTCGAAATCAGGCAGAAATCTTACAGAGGACCACTGGTTAGCTACTCTGGAAGTGATGGACGCGTACTCCAGTTGGGAACATCGTGAAGGCACAGTGAACAAAGAGTGGTGAATACATTAAGTGAGTTGTCTTTTAACTGTGGGCATGATTCGTGGTGAGAAGATGAGGTGACAGAAATGTGCGTTGTCATTATTTGGACCATTGGTCCCTACTGCAGTGTCATCATGGGACTGGATGTTTTCTGCCTATCATCCCTTACCATTAGTTGCACTAGAGTTCAAAACATCTACCACTACCTATTTTCTAAATTGCCCATGAATGACCATACACGTGTGCTGGGTGATCTCCGAATGAGTGCAATCAAACCAAATGAGGGTGTCAAGTTAACATGCCAAATTTCTGGCTTAATCCAATCATTTCATTCGTTCACGCACTTTCAAATCATATAGAAGCAAATAGAGGAACTGGTTGAGACACTTACCTGTAAGTCGATGTGCTGCTTGGTTCTTTTTGCTGCTGCATTCTCATATTCCATTGTCGCATGCCTGGATCCCTTATGCTATAATATTTTTGTTTTCTAATGTGTGGCTATTTTTCTTGTGCAGGTATCCTCTGGCTGGATCTAAGTTGCAGAAGTCTGTTTCATCCTTCAGATTTGCACCTCATGGTGCTGATGCTGGATTTTTGGAGGACAACAACTTGTTTTCTCCATAGCTCCCAAACAATAGATCGGATTGACTTGAAACTTTCTGAGCATGTTTCTATCATCATTATGCACCTCCCATAGAAAACTTATGGTCAATGGATGTACATATTTCGAGAAAAACTAAAAATGGCTAAAGGTGACAGAGGTTAATTTCTCGAAAACTGTGCACTGGAATTGGCTGAAACTATTTGGGCAGGTTACTATCACCTATATGCATCTCCTCATGAAACAAGTTTTGAAATGGATGCATGGATATGGAGAAAATGTTAAAAAGTCTGAAGGTGATGAAGACTGATTTCGTGGAAAACGTGCATTGAAATTGACTAAAATTGCTTGGGCATGTTGCTATCATCCCTATACAACTCCCCATAAAACAATTTTTTAAATGGATGCACGGTTTTCTAGTTAGGGAAAAAACAAATTTATGTTCTATGTATTTTTGTTTCAAAGCTTTCTGTAGGTTTTTTTTTGCACAGTAGGAAAAAATGAGCTTGGGTTGTGATGCAGGCATGGAAATGATGGAAGAAGGGTTTGAAGATTGCAGGAGGATTTATGAACCCTTTATGAAGCTATCATGTTTACCAAACTGCTTTTTAAAATCCATTTCTAGCTTTCTGTAATTTCTACAGGAACTTCCTGTAGAAAACACAATTTTCATAAGAAGCATAATGAGGTGGAAAAAATGATGGAGAAGGGTAAGGGATGGAAAGACAGATGTTTACAGGCCTCACGGACCAGTTCTTAATCTTCGGGTCCTCTTCGGAGATCAATTTTTGCTATTTTGCAAGTAATACAAAAACTTCCTGTAGAAGACACAAAACTTCCTGTAGAAGGTGAAATCCTAGTCCGAATGAGACCAAATCTTAGGAAGGGGTAGTGGTCAAGGAGAAATGGATGGTGAGGGATTTTGGTAGCCTAGTGTTGACCTCTATCCTTGTTTTGTGCAATCCTTCTAACTTGCAATGTCTTTCCTGCACCCTATAATTATTCAACAGAAATTAGGTTTATTTATCTTTTCTCTCTTTTCTTCTTTCTTTTTCTCTTTTTTTTTGAAAACAACTAGGGTGCCTCATGGACGTTGTAACCCTAATTGCCTGCCCTGGGCACCTCCAAGGGAGGTTTTCACCCAGGGATATTATTCTTTTTTCTTTTTTCTTCTTTCCAACCCATTGACTGCCTCCTGGAGGTTTTCAATCAACGAGCCAATATGAGGCGCCTCCGAGGTGGTTTTCAACTTAGATTTTTATTTTTTTCTCTTATTTTCATTTTTTTTCTTTTTTCCTACCCTACCCTAATTGAAAAACAAAATCATTTTCAAGTATAAGAATACTTCCAATAGAGCCATGTGCATATCGAGATTAGAGACAAAATGATGTGGAGGCTCGAAATGCATGCTTTGACAGGTATCTGGATTTCAGAGACCAAATGATTTGACTTTCAAGGGATCAAACATAGCCGAGGAAGAGAATACTACTACAACTTAGTGACTGTTTGGAACCATATTTCAATATAGCTATGATATCCTTGGTCCTTTGGTAATCTGGATCATTCTTCATGTCACCTTCTAGCATGAACTTCTCATCTTCCTCTTTTTGTTGTTTTTTCTCTTAAATGCATGGAGGATTTGATGGTAACCATGAGGGAGCTCTCTCTATCTCTAATTCTGTTGTCTTCTCTTTATCAAGTGCAGCCCATGGTCCTTTGATCTCCTCTTTTGAATATTCTTTTGCTGGATGTAGTCGTTCAATGATATCAAGATAATCTCTTTCTTGCAATACTCTTCCTGAGCTATTGTGAATATCATTGAGTTCAAAAGGAGTTGTTTGGACATGTTGTGCCTCAACATTGTAATTGGGTTGAGCTACTCCAATACGCGGGTTTGGAAATGGTGGTATGGATAGTTGAGTGGGGGTGTATATTTGAGATGGATGTGGATGGGGTTGTGGTTGGGTAGGTGGTTTCCCACTATATACTTGCTGAGCCTGCATGTTATTTGGGTTTGAGCTCTGTTGGGCAAGAATTTGGGGCTACCTTGGTGGAGCAGGAGGCCATGGTTGCGGTTGAGCAAGTGGTGGAGGTAAAGGAGTAGGAGGAGAGTTGTACTGGGGCCTCTACCCCTGATGAGGTGCATTCCACTGAGGCCGTGGCTGAGCATAGGAGTAAAATGAATGAGTAGCTAGTTGAGCATGATATTAAGGAGGATACAACCAAGGAGGGGGTGTGGACTAGGAAGAATGAGTAGGGGGACCCCAAGAAGGTATGGAAGTGGCTTGATAGGGGTTATAATAGGTCTGGGATGCCCCTGGCATTCCCTCCTGGTAAGTTCTAGGTCCATGTGGCCTCCTTTGGTTCATGAAATAGAGTGGTTCAGTGACTCCTTTGGCCCTCTGATATGCAGCTTTAAGTCCAGGCAAAGAAGGGAACTGATTCGTCGGACGTTCTTCTTCATAGACAAAACGCACTTCTATGGAGTGCCATGGACATTCGTTCCTAGGATGCTTTCTAGTGCACCTAGGACAAAATATGGCCAAAGCCCTCTCGACTTCCTCTTGCTTCCTTTGGATCGACAAGGTATTCATTTGCATGGTAATAGTCTGTCTGATCTCACTCTTGACGTCTTCCCACATGTTTCCAATTTCACATTCAATGGATGAGTTGGAAGAGAAGGTACTGCTACCAACATTTATGTTTCTAGCCATTTGCTCCAGAGGAATGTTTTCTTCTTCTTCTCCCCTAGAGGTTCTTCAAATATGTCTTTTTGTCCACCCAGGGGTTCTTCTTAATCACAACTATCGAAGAAGAGAGAAGGTTGACTGTGTGAAGCAGTGGGGGTGTTGTGCAAATATTTTTCTGAATTATCTCTACTCCTACAAGGCATGAAAGGAAATATTTTCTGTTGATTTTTGCTTCTTTTTTTCTGCTTGTACCTACAAAACTGAAATAGATTGAACTACAATTAACTAAAATCTATCTTGCTGAAATGAAAATGCGGAATTGAAATGTAAGCAGGAAATGACTTGTCTATGTTGCTGAAATGAAATTGCAGAAATGAAATGCTAAGCTACACTTGCAGAATAGAAATTACAGAATTGAAATGCTAATCTACACTTGCAGAATTGAAATTGCGGAATTGAAATGCTAATCTACACTTGTAGAATTGAAATTGCGGAATCGAAATGCTAATCTACACTTGCAGAATTGAAATTGTGGAATTGAGGTGCTAATCTATGAAAGCGATAAATATTTAATCTACACTTGTTGAAATGAAATGAAAGCAGGAAATATCTAGTCTACTTTTGCAGAAATGAAATTGTAGAACGAAAATGAAATAAACTACTTAGAAGAAGGTTGCAGTAGATAATAGAAGAAAAGCAGCAATCACCAATACTCTGACACGTCCTCGGCAACAACGCCAAAAAGATGGTGGGCTCCAGTATTACAACAATGATGTTGCAACTCCTGATGCTCCCTTCTTTACTTTTATCAACCCGGTAGTTAGTAAAAAACTTGGAAGCGACGATGTTGTATGCATAAGTACTAGCTTTTGCTGTGGCTGTCACTTGATCAACTGGCACAAGTCTGCTAGAAGCTTAAGGCAACCTCTATGAGCTCTTAGAAGAAGTTTTTAACTGTGATGAATGAAAGCTAAATCAAAGGAGGCTCGTCTACTTGCAGAAAGAAGTTCAAAGTGGAAAAGAAATGCAAACCCTAGCAAAACCTAGTTTTACCGATTAACCTTATCGGTGCAAGAAAAGAAATGAAAGTGGTGGAAATGGATGCCATTGACCCTTAGAAAGGTAAAATGAATGTGAATAAAATACTTCTGAAGTAAAATTTTGAAAAAACATCTTTTTGTATTTTTGAGTAAGTTGTCAGAATTATTATGCATGTGCTTTAACTGTTTTTGACTGTGCAAAGGTTGATTAGCGAAAGGAAATGGAGTAGGTTCTTGTAGGAGGTTGGCAAGGTGAGAAGAGGGCATAAGGGGTCCCTAACACCCTTCCAGAGTGTTTCACAGTGATAAGATCTCGAAAAAATTCTCACGTGAACTTCCACAGAAAGTCTGCAAGGGTTCTACAGGATGTTCTACATGAAGTTCTATAGGATGTTTCGAAAGAGGATTTTGGAGGGTTAATGGTGGAAAAACGGTGGGAAAGTGGAAATGGAGGTTGGATAGGGATGTTAAAGGGTCTAGGACCTGGTGAATGAGGCTAAGGAGTGATTAAGATGATTGGATTTGTTCGAAGATGGAGGGAGCAATGATGCACAAGAATGTAGAAATTGGGGCAAAGTGAGGAAATGTGGGGAATGAAGGGAAGGAATCTGAGTTAGGAGGTTGGAGCAAGTCGTATGATGGAGGAAGGGTAGGTAGGGAGATATCATAGGTGTTCTGCACACTATTTTCTAAAACTGATCAAACAAAGATTAGGAAAACCAAAGATCTAGTTATTTTGACCTAAAATCCAGAAACATGATGAACAAAAGTTTATTGGAAAAAAAGCATGCAAGATAACTATGGAAACTAAGCAAGAACAAATTCTAAACATGCAAGTACAATTGGTATCAACTTTCCTAACTAAAAATCTAACGCTAGCAATTGCATGAAGAGGCAAAAACAATGTTTATGTAGCAACAAGTATGCCTTGGTCTCAGCTCATGGTCCTAAGGAGGGAGAGATGAGATCAAGGGTTTCTTGATGGCCTTTTTCAAAGATATTTTCCTTTACCAAACTGTCAAATTAACCTGAAGCATAAAAAGCTACTTTAACCATCAAAAACAACCTAAGTAGCAAAGCAAGATCTTAACCTAAGTAACATAAATTATTCTATGAATGCAGCAAAGACACATAAAAGTGCATAAAGGAGGTATTGGGTACTTGGGTTGGGACCAATCCCAAGAGCTACAGCCTCCTAAGGAAGATCGGAGTTGGTGAAAAACTGGATTCCTCTTTATTGATAAAAAAATAATAGTTACATCTCAAAAACTGTCTATAAGAAAACACTCAAAAAATGTGCTGAAATGCAGAGCTAACATACTGTCTAAAATATAACTAACATTTGAATCAAATCTGACTAAAAACTAGCTAACTCAAATGAAGCTCTAAGCCTTCTTATTTATATAAATTGAGGACCCCAATAGTCCTCCTAAACTTTAGGGACTCGGCTTCCAAAACTTGCATTTAATAGCAGTCCTACTTGACTTGCATGGTTGCCCCTTGTACTCCGAGTTTTTGATGGAGAGTTCAAGGTAAAGGCTCATAAATGAAGGGAACACCTTCTTACAAATCCTCTCCCTTGTTCTTCCACGAATTTGGCTGCCAAGTGCTCATTTAAACATTTGATTTTGTCTCAAAATTGACCAAAAATCTCTATAAATCACACATTAGACTTTTTGGCATGATGACTAACCCAATTCATTCTATTAGCATAAATATAATAAAAACATGCAATAAAATTATTAGAGTGGTGGATTAAGTCAAATTAGAAGGCTAAATGAGCCCATATAATTACCCATTTTTGGGGCTCATCATCACCCCTACTGAAAGTGTTGCTCATCCTCTGAGCAACTAATCTATCTCTTCATCTTTGATGGCCCTCATGGCCTCCTTATCATCCTAAGCTTATAATTTGGTCTACTCATGTGTGCCATAAAGTTTTGCCTTCTTTTCCATGTCCTTCCACTGCTCCTCTTATTCTACTTTTTTGAATTCTTGTGCTTTTCCTGGCCTTGAAATACATGGATGCCTGCCTTTTTCTTTTTTATTTTTGTTTTGTAGGTGTGTTTAATGCAGCAAGCACAACTGCTACTCCTCTTGCCAACATTTTAGGGGATTTCTCTTTCTGTTGTTCTTTTCCTTCACTTCCTGTAGAAATCTCTATGCCCCCTATTTCTGCTTGTGTCCCTGATATCTCAGGGTGTGTCTCTTCTTCTTTTTTTTCTCTTCTTTTGTCTTCTCTGCATTTGTTAGCTTTGCTTCCTCACGCTTTGTTTTGGTTTTCTTCTCATCTTGTTTAGTTTCTGCCTTCTCTAGTTTAATCTTTTTCTTTTCTATTCTAGGTGTTCCTTTTCGTCTTCTATTTTGATTTCCTCCTCTGTTTCAAGTTCTTCTTTCTCCATTTTGGTCTTTTCCGCTTTTTCTATTTCCTCCTCATCTTCCCCTGCCATATTTCTAAAAATCTCCTTATCATGATGTGTAGTGACTGCTGGAAATGTTCAAGTGAGGAGGGAGGAAACAAACTTTCAAAACTGGAAATAGAGAAATGGTTGAGGTTTGTCTTTCTAGACTTAGGGATTTCTCATGTTCTTCTTTTTCACAAAATCAATTTGCAATTTTTTTTTCAAACTGTTACGAACTTGAATTTGCTTCTTGGTTTTTGAGAAAAATCAATACTTTTGATAGAACAGAGAATATATATAACACAGGTTTTTTCTTTAGAGAGTGGAGAGTCTTGCAAATTTGGTTTTCCACAGGTTGGCTTCTATGTTTGCATCCCCTTTTTTCAGAAGAATGTGAGAAAGAAAAAAGCAGATTTTGGATGCAGAGCAGAAAAATGGATAGACTGTGTAGAGCTCAGAGAAGGAAAAAACACAGGTAGACTTTTAAGCTTCACTTTCCTTTCTTTCAACACAATACTGTGTTTTTAATCTTCCACCTTGTATAAATATATCATATGTAGAGCAGTTTCCCGAGCCTATCTCTTTTCAAGCTCAAATTTTCTGGCTGCAGAACTGCTATCTACCCTTCCTGTAGAAATCTTCCTGTAGACAGTGTTCCTGTAGAATGAAACTATACACAGGTTCTTTTTCAGCACATTGATAGATATGTAAATTCAGTTTTTTAACACACACGTGTGGCCTCTACTACAGCATGTATCTTCCTTTTAGGATATTTTTTTTTTTAAACTCATGAGGAGATTTTAGAATGTAGAGAAAGAACTGGGTAAATTCAGTAAAATATGCAGGCAATGTTTCATGGATTGTTCAATACACAGGTAGACTTTTCCTCTGATTTTCCAATCTGATGTCGTTCAATTCACCACCTTGCACAAACATACCATGCATAGAGGAGTTTTTTCGAGCCTACCTTGTCTTGAGCTTGAAATTCGTTAAAAATCCCGGGATTTCTTTCTACAGAGCTGTTTTTTTCCTTTCCTGTAGAAGGCTCTCGTTTCATGTAAAACGAAATTGTGCTTCCTGCAGAGCCCGATAGCTGGGAGATTTAAAAAAAAGGTGGAAATCTTGAAAATCAAGCAGAAATCTTACAAGGGACCATTGGTTAGGTTCTCTGGAAGTGGTGGACGCGTACTCCAGTTGAGAACATTGTAATGGCACAATGAACAAAAAGTGGTGAATGTGCTAACTGCGCTGTCTTTTAACTGTGGACATGATTCATGGTGAGAAGATGAGGTGGCAGAAATGTGCGTTATCATTATTCAGACCGTTAGTCCCTACTACAGTGTCATCATGGGACTGGATGTTTTCTTCTTGTAATCCCTTACCATCAGTTGTGATAGAGTTCAAAACATTTACCACTACCTGTTGTTTAAATTTCTCGTGAATGACTATACACGTGTGCTGGGTGATCTCTGAATGAGTGCAATCGAACCAATTGAGGGTGTCGAGTTAACTGACAAGGTTTCCGGCTTAATCCAATCATTTCATTCGTTCATGCACTTTCCAATCATACAGATGAAAATATAGAAACTGGTGTAGACACTTACCTGTGAGTCGACATGGTGCTTGGTTCTTTTTGCTGCTGCATGCTCATATTCCATTGCCACATGCTTGGATCCCTTATGCCATAAGCTTTTTGCTGTCTGATGTGTGGCTATTTTTCTTGTGCAAGTATCCTCTGGCTGGATCCAAGTTGTAGAAGTCTGTTTCATCCTCAGATTTGTACCCTCATGCTGCTGATGCTGGATTTTTGCAGAAGAGCGACTTGTTCTCTCCATAGCTCCCAAACAATAGATCAGATTGACTTGAAACTTTCTGAGCATGTTTCTATCATCATTATGCACCTCCCATAGAAAAATTATGGTTAATGGATGTACATATTTTGAGAAAAAACTAAAAATGGGTGAAGGTGACAGAAGTCAATTTCTCGAAAACCATGCACTCGAATTCGTTGAAATTGCTTGGGCAAGTTACTATCACCTATATGCATCTCCTCATGAAACATGTTATGAAATGGATTCGTGGATATAGAAAAAATGCAAAAATGGCTTAAGGTGATGGAGGTTGATTTCTTGGAAATCATGCACTGGAATTCGCTGAAATTTCTTGGGCATGTTGCCATCATCCCTATACAACTCCCCATAAAAGAAATTTTAAATGCATGCACGGTTTTCAAGTTAGCGAAAAAACAAATTTATGTTCTATGTATTTTTGTTTCAAAGCATTCTGCAGGTTTTTTTTTTGCGCAGTAAGAAAAAATGAGCTCGGCCTGTGATGCAGGCATGGAAATGATGGAAGAGGGATTTAAAGATTGTAGGAGGATTTATCATCTCTTTATGAAGCTATCATGTTCGCCAAACTGCTTTTTAAAATCCATTTCTAGCTTTCTATAATTTCTACAGGAACTTCCTGTAGAAAACACAGTTTTCATAAAAGAAGCATAATGAGGTGGAAAAAATGATGGAGAAGGGTGAGGGATGGAAACATGGATGATTACAGGTCTCATGGACCAATTCCCAACCTTTGGGTCCTCTTCGGAGATCCATTTTGGCTTGTTTGCAGGTTCTACATGAACTTCGTATAGAAGACATAGAACTTCTTGTAGAAGGTGAAATCTTAGTCCGAATGAGACCAAAACTTAGGAAGGGGTAGTGGTCATGGAGGAATGGATGGCGAGGGATGCTGGAAGCCTGGTGCTGACCTCTGTCCTTGTTTTGTGTGATCCTCCTAACCTACAATGTCCTTCCTCCACCCTGCAATTATTCAACAGAAATTAGGTTTATTTTTCTTTTTTCTCTTTTTTCTTTATTTTCCTCTTTTTTTTTTTGAAAACAACTAGGGCGCCTGATGGAGGTTTCTACCCTAATTGCCTACCTTGGGCACCTCCAAGGGAGATTTTCACCTGAAGATCTTATTCTTTTTTCTTTTTTCTTCTTTCCAACCCATTGACCACCTCGTGGAGGTTTTCAATCAATGAGCCAATCTGAGGCGCCTTCGAGGAGGTTTTCACCTTAGATTTTTTTTTTTCTCTTTTTTTTTTTTTTCTTTTTTCCTACCCTACCCTACTTGAAAAAAAAATCATTTTCAAGTATAAACATACTTCTAATGGAGCCATGCGCACATCGAGATTAGAGACAAAATGATGTGGAGGCTCGACATGCATACTTTGACAGGTATCCAGATTTTAGACACCAAATGATTTGACCTTGAAGGGATCAAACATATCCAAGGAAGAGAATAGTGCTGCAACTTAGTGACCGTCTGGAACCATATCTCAATATAGCTCTAATATCCTTGGTCCTTTTGCTGATCTGGATCTTTCTTCATGTCACCTTCTACCATGAACTTCTTATCTTCCTCTTTTTCCATATTTTTCTCTTGAATACATGGAGGATTTGATTGTAACCATGAGGGAGCTCTCTCGATCTCTAATTCTATTGTCTTCTCTTTATCAAGTGTAGCCCATGGTCCTTTAATCTCCTCTTTTGAGTCTTCTTTTGCTGGATGTAGTCATTTAATGATATCAAGATAATCACTTTCTTGCAATACTCTTCCTGAGCTATGGTGAATATCATTGAGCTCAAAAGGAGTTGTTTGGACATGTTGTGCCTTAGAATTGTAATTGGGTTGAGCTACTCCAATGTGCGAGTTTCAAAATGGTGGTATGGGTAGTTGAGTGGGGGTGTATATTTGAGATGGATGTGGATATGGTTGTGGTTGGGCAGATAGTTTCCCTCTATATACTTGTTGAGCCTGCCTGTTATTTGGGTTCGAGTTCAGTTGGGCAGGAATTTGGGGCTGCGTTGGTGGAGTAGGAGGTGATGGTTACGGTTGAGCAGGTGGTGGAGGCAAAGGAGTGAGAGGAGAGTTGTACTGGGGCCTCCACCCCTGATGAGGTGCATTCCACTGAGGTCGTGGCTGAGCATAGGAGTGAAATGAATGAGTAGCTAGTTGAGCATGATATTGAAGAGGATACGACCGAGGGGGGTGTGGACCAGGAAAGATGAGCAGGGGGACCCCAAGAAGGCATGGAAGTGGTTTGATAGGGGTTATAATAGGTCTAGGATGTCCCTTGCATTTCCTCCTGGTAAGTTCTGGGTCCATGTGGCCTCCTTTGGTTCATGAAATAGAGTGGTTCAGTGACTCCTTTGGCCCTCTGACTCCTTTGCCTCCTTCTATCTCCTTCACAGACAAAACACACTTCTATGGAGTGCCATGGACATTTTTTCCTAGGATGCTTTCTAGTGCACCTAGGACAAAAGATGGCCAAAGCCCTCTCGGCTTCCTCTTCCTTCCTTTGGATCCGTAAGGTATCCATTTGCATGGCAATAGCCTGTCTGATCTTGCTCTTGACATCTTCCCACATGTTTCAAATTTCACCTTCAATGGATGAGTTGGAAGAAAAGGTACTGCTTCCAACATTGATGTTTCCAACCATTTGCTCTAGAGGAATGTTTTCTTCTTCTTCTCCCCTAGAGGTTCTTCAAATATGTCTTGTTGTCCACCTAGGGGTTCTTCTTAATCATAACCATCAAAGAAGAGAGAAGGTTGGCTGTGTGAAGCAGTGGGGGTGTTGTGAAAACATTTTTCTGAATTATCTCTACTTCTACAAGGCATGAAAGAAAATATTTTTGGTTGATTTTTGGCTTTTTTTTTTTTTTTTTTTTTTTTTTTTTTTTTTTTTTTTTTCTGCTTGTACTTGCAAAACTGAAATAGATTGAACTGCAACTGACTAAAATATATCTTGCTAAAATGAAAATGCGAAATTGAAATGAAAGTAGGAAATGACTAATCTATGTTACTCAAGTGAAATTGCAGAAATGAAATGCTAAGATACGCTTGTAGAATGGAAATTACAGAATTGAAATGATAATCTACACTTGTAGAATTGAAATGCCAATCTACGCTTGCAGAATTGAAATTGTGGATTTGAAATGCTAATCTATGGAAGTAGGAAATATCTAATCTACACTTACTGAAATGAAATGAAAGCAAGAAATCTCTAATATACTTTTGCAAAAACGAAATTACATATTGGAAATGAAATAAACTACTTAGTAGAAGGTTGTAATAGATAATAGAAAAAAAGTAGCAATCACCAATACTCTGACGCGTCCCCGAAAACAGTGCAAAAAATATGGTGGGCTCTAGTATTGTAGCAATGATGGTGCAACTCCTAAGGCTCCCTTCTTTACTTTTATCAACTTGGTAGTTCGTAACAAACTTGAAAGCAACAGTGCTGTATGCACAAGTACTAGCTTTTGCTGCGACTATCACTTGATCAGCTAGCACAAGTATGCTATGAGCTTAAGCCAAATTCTATGAGCTCTTAGAAGAATATTTTAACTATGATGGATGAAAGCTATCTCAAAAGAGGCTAGTCTACTTGTAGAAAGAAGCTGAAAGTGGAAAAGAAATGCAAACCGTAGTTTTACCGACTAACCCTACCGGTGCAAGAAAAGCAATGAAAGCGGTGGAAATGGATGTCATTGACTCTTAGAAAGGTAAAATGCATGTGACTAAACTACTTCTAAAGTAAAATCTGAAAAAAAACATCTTTTTGTATTTTTGAGTAAGTTGTCAGAATTATTATGCATGCGCATTAACTTTTTTTTACTGTGGAGATGTTGATTGGTGAAAGGAAATGGAGTAGGTGCTTGCATGAGGATGGGAATGTGAGAAGAGGGCCTACGGGGTCCCTAACACCCTTCCAGAGAGTTTCACAATGATCAGATCTTGAAAAGCCACTCACGTGAACTTCTACAGGAAGTCTGCAGGGGTTCTATAGGATGTTCTACAAGAAGTTCTATAGGATGTTCTACAGGATGTTCTGAAAAAGGATTTTGGAGGGTTAATGGTGGAAAAATGGTGGGAATGTAGAAATGGAGGTTGGATAGGGATGTTAAGGGGTCTAGGACCTGGTGAATGAGGCTAAGGAGTGATTAAGGTGATTGGATTTGTTCAAGGATGCAGGGAGCAATGACGCACAAGAATGTATAAATTAGGGCAAAGTGAGGAAATGTGGTGAATGAAGGGAAGGAATCTGAGTTAGGGGGTTGGAGTAGGTTGTATGATGGAGGAAGGGTAGGCAGGGAGGTATCACAGGTTTTCTGCACACTATTTTCCATAATTGATCAAAGAAAGACTAAAACCAAAGATCTAGCTATTTTGACCTAGTTTGACATAAAAACCAGAAACAGGATGAACATAAGTTTATTGGAAAAAAATCATGCAAGATAACTATGGAAACTAAGCAATAACAGATTCTAAACATGCAAGTACAACTCGTATCAACTTTCCTAACTAAAATCTAACACTAGCAATTGCATCAAGAGGCAAAAACAGTGTTTTTGTGGCAGCAAGTATGCCTTGGTCTCAGCTTATGGTCCCAAGGAGGGAGGGATGAGATCCAGGGTTGCTTGATGGCCTTTTTCGAAGATCTTTTCCTTTACCAAACTGTCAAATGAACCTGAAGCATAAAAAACTACTTTAACCATCAAAAACAACCTAAGTAGCAAAGCAAGATCTTAACCTAAATAACAGAAATTATTTTATGAATGTAGCAAAGACATATAAAAGTGCAAAAAGGAGGTACTAGGCACTTGGGTTCGGCCCAACCCCAAGAGCTAGAGCCTCCTAAGGAAGATCAGAGTTGATGCAAAGTTGGATTCCTCTTTATTGATAAAAAAATAATAGTTACATCCCAAAATCTGTCTATAAGAAAAAGCTCAAAAAATGTGTTGAAATGTAGAGCTAACCTAGTGACTAAAATCTGACTAAAAACTAACTAAAAACTGGCTAACTCAAATGAGGCCATAAACCTTCTTATTTATACAAATTGAGGATCCTAACAATCCTCCTAAACTTTAAGGACTCGGCTGCCAAAACTTGCAGTTAACAGTAGTCCTACTTAACTTGCTTGGCTGCCCCTTGTACTCCGAGTTTTTGATGGAGAATTCGAGGTAAGGGATCACAAATGAAGGCAACACCTTCCTACAAATCTTCTCCCTTGTTCTTACACAAATTTGGCTACCAAGTGCTCATTTAAACCTTTGATTTTGTCTCAAAATTGACCAAAAATCTGCATAACGCACACATTAGACTTTTTGGCATAATGACTAACCCAATTCACTCTATTAGCATAAATATAATAAAAAAATGCAATAAAATAATAAGAATGGTGGATTAAGTCAAATTAGGAGGCTAAATGAGCCCATATAATTACCCATTTTTGGGGCTCACCAGCTAGTATTAAAATTTGAAGACTGGGATCTTGCGGACCATGAGAAGTTCTCTCGTTTGGCAACCGCACATCTAATGCACCAGAAGAAAAACACACATGCTAGTGGTTGCGAGGATTAATTGCAAGCAGCGGTTATCGCCCATTGTCTACAACAGTCTGCAGAGATTCATGGAGTTCAAAGAGAACTTCCACCATGTGTACATTAGGGTGCACAAGTACCCTGTAAAGACATGGGACGAGCTACCTTAGCTAGTGATGGACGATGTCATATTCGTTGTGCTTGAGTCATGGCCATCGGAGTGGCATGCTCTAGCTAGCTCTAAGGTGGAAGCAGAGAAGTCTGCTGCATAGAGGAAGGAGGAGGAAAAATTGCGGATGACTCAATTGGTAGAGAAGCGTCATAACGAAGTAGCAACAGCGAAGGTCCAGGCGGCGTAGACACTACGAAGGTAGCAGAAGAGTAGCAGAGAAGGAGAGTGAAGGCTAGCAGTAACCTTCACCCAAACAGGAAAAATATCTGCAAGAAGGTGGCGCAGACTCACAGAAAATGTCCACACAGTTGAAAAGACAATGCCCAAGAGAGCAAGTGGGGCCGCAAAAGAAGTCGAAGGCCTCAAAGACTTCTTTCAACCTAATCACCCTCACTGAGGGGGATCTACATGACATTAGGGAGACAGTGAGGGACATCACCATGGAGGCTCTCTAACAGTTTGCGGAGGAACACTAGACGGTCTTGGGGGCTCTCCAAGCACAGATACAGGAATTGCAGGTGTGCACTCCACAGGCTGGTAATGTGTTAACCATCCTAGAACTAGGCATGGCCGCGGCTGAGGAAATGGTACGCGCCTAGGTGAATAACACTATAGTTCTACCAGAGGGAGCAATTATGAGTAAAAATGAGGCCGGCATGCCTATGGTCAGCGCGCTGAAGGGAATTAGGATAAATATGGTTGCGCTCCCTCGGGAGACACTCTATGTTTTGCAGGATGGATTTACTGCAGAACTGCGAGGTGGGGAGGGTCGTGCACTCCAGGTAATGAACGAGCAATGCATTAAAATCGAATAGTTGAGCCTGCAGTGCAATGAGGTAGTGGCTCAAACCGACAGCTAGTGCGAGTGGTCAAGGAACTCTGCCAAATGGTCCCAGAGCTAGCCATCCAAGTAGAGGAACCAATGGAGGGGCACATCCGGAAACTAACAGTAGGGGTGTGTGAGGCAAAGGAAGAGATGGCCAAGGTTCAGATGGAGCTGAACCTTCAACTCTACTAGAGATTAAGGAATAGCGTGCTAGCACCATTACCATAGCCATAGTGGAGGTCATCATCGTAATGAAAGACTACATCAAGATGTTTGAGGAGTCATTCGAGGATCTCACTACTCTGCACGAGGACCCGAACATACAATGCCTAGAAACAGAGGCTTGCAAGCTACAATAGAAGTACAATGAAGTAAAAGGGATTGCGTAGATGCAGAGGCTCACGCGGATGTTGTAGGTGAAAGCGCTCAAGGAGTAGGTGGATGTTTCTTGACCCAACGAAGTCATTTTGAGGGCACACATACAACCATGGATTGATGAGGTGTTCATCATTATAGCCTTTATTGAAGCAAAGCTTGCGCAAATGCAAGGGACACAGGAATAGGTTTAGGGAAGTAGTTCAGCTACAGCGGTCTCTGAACATCGCGTCCACGAAGCGCAGCAGGCAGCCACTTAGTGTGGTCCTGATCTTGCAGTAGTCTAGGTAGAGTTGGGAGGTCTTCACGCAAAGATCTCTACACCGATAGAGTGACTCAAGTGTGAGTCACGATGTTTGTGTTCGGGGCCTGTTGGGTGCAGGATCCCCTGAAGAAAGTTTTGGGGCTTAGAGCCCATATTTTGGTCACAAATTGTAACTTTGGTGTAAAGACTCCACATCTTGTGGGTGCGTGGAGCGCATAGCTTGTAAATGAGTCATAGGGTTGTCTGCCCTTAATTTTGTAATGTAATGTGGGCTGTAGAGATCTAGCCATGGCCCGCAGACCATGGGATTGTATAAATAGAGATAGGATCTAAGTTTAAATCAATAATGGAGTCAATCAATTGATGATCATGGAATAGAAGCATAGATGAATATCTGAAGTGTAAAGTATAGTTTTGGGTTGTAGAGTAGGAGAAGGCTCTACAGCTGAGTGTGCAGAGGCCTAGTAGTCCGCAGTTGAGTGTGCAGGGCGAGTTGAGTCTGTAACAGTTGGAAGCACTAATAAAGAGAAGTTTTATATCATTCCTGTGTATTTATTTCCTATTTTCTACATTGAGTGTATTGGGTATGAATTTCATTTCTACTATTTATATGATGCGCGAACATATGTGACTGTGATAATTAAGTGAATGTGAGATAAAGTATATGTTTACGTGAAGTTAACTAAGATATTTAAGAAGATAAGTAAGATTCATGGTATAGTTTGGGGAAATAGCACAAATCACTGTCTTAGTAGCATGAAAGCACCTCAGCCCTTGGTTAGGGTTGCATGAAGGCAATCATAACAGATCACGAAGGTCTTGCAGGTCAGCATAGTGCGTGAAGTGACCTGCATGAAGGTAGGCATAGTTGAACTAAATCGACACCTTAGACATCTCAAGGGTTCGAAAATCTAGTTCCAGCATCCCCTCATACTGCTTTAGGTGAGACTTAAGTCCATGCTCTACGGGTTGATGCCGAAAGGGCCTGTAGTGTAGGGATTTGTTTGGCTAATTAACTTCAAACCTGGGCCAGGCCCCATCAAGCCAACAAATGGTTCCGTTGCCAGGATTGGAATTTGCATAGAGATGTTTGATGTCGTATCATTAGAATCAAACTAAGAAGGAAATTCAAGGTTGGTTTGATAGAAGAATTCACGAGTTCACGGTGCAGGAGAACAGGAACCTGCGATTGATAAAAGAAGTGTGGTTAGACTACTACCTGTACACAAAGGTCCACGGAATCTTGTTTGCGTCTTTCGCTACTGAGATGTATGAGTGGATCGTGAAGCTAGCATATAGCCAAGGAAGGTGGAAACTTGAAAATCCTATTGTGTGGACCCTAGAGTTAGTGTGAAGGTTGGAAGCATTGGAGGATAAGATCTCGCACACCATTGATAATTAACTCGATTGGATTATAGGAGGATTCATTATTGAGTTCACGTTGACACCTCGATTAGTTAAAGCAAGGTAGAGTGACACTTTCTCAAAGGACCACAAGGTAAGTATGTAAAGTCATTGAATACTTGGATTAAAATGATATTTACGAAAAGAGGGTTATGCAGTTACCTTGATGTTCGGGGCTATGCGAAGTGGAAAAAATTACAGGAACGAAGGAACTAAGGGACTAGAAACTAGCCCCTTGATTTCACTTCCATGAGGGGGACGAGGAAGATCTAGCAATGGTCTCACCATGAAATGCGATCTATCTGATAAGGAAAAGAATTCCGTGAATACCACCCCCACCCACACCGCCACTAGCCTCACCACCATCGCCTCCATCTTCACCTGTACCACCTCCTCCACCACTGCGATTCGATATGCAAGCACAGTGGAGTTGCCTATGTTCAAGGGTTTGGGAAATGAGGATCCAGACCAATTCTAATTCACGGTAAGGGTTGTATGGGAAGCACAAGGAGTTACAAACGACAATATAAAGAAATTGACGCTCGTTAGTGCCCTGCAAGACCGCACGCTAACCTGGTATATTAAGCACTCCAATGATAATCCAAATGTGAGAATCGTGGATATCCAAGCAACACTAAATAGAGAATTTAGCATGCCGAAGTCTTAAGCATAATAAATCATTGTATTCAAAGTGATCACAATGCTACCAGGTGAGACTCCTTAGGAGCTAGATCAGAGACTGAAATGCATGATTCGCGAAGCTAATATGAATCTGATGGATGGACAACATCGAGAATGGTTTGTAGTGTTGCTAACGCCACATTTGAGGGGTGTGCTATCACAACAGAAGCTAATGACTCAAGTAGAGTCCTTAGAGATCGCAATGAGGCTAAATGAGACCCCGATGCAGTTTCCCAACTTGGGAGTTCACGAGATCCACATGCAGCTGAAGAATTTATGCCTGAATATGCAGAGTCTGAAATAGGACAAGACAACTCGAACAGAAGTGCATGAAGAGGTGTTGTGCGCAAAATGGAAGGGTCAGGGACATGACAAGGACCACTACCCGGTTTTCAAAAATTACCTCACAGGAGGAGGATCGATGCCCTTAAGACCATAAGTGCAAGTAGGACCTAGTGCGATACCTGCTTTGTGGTGTGCGATCTGTCAAATAGTAGGAAAACATGCCACAAACAACTGTCATTTGTTATAATAGTACAAGCAAAATTCACAACAATTTCTTTGCAACTTTTGTAGATCAGTAGGACACGATGAGCACACTTATAAAAGATATGAGTTGATGATGGATAGAACCCCTACCTACAAAGTGTAGGCCGAAATAGGGCCCATAGACTAGAATGTAGGAATGGCACAAATAGGATTTCAGGGGCGCATATGAAGATGAGGCGGAGGAGGACCTAGAAGAGGTCACAGAAAATTGATATGTTACAATTGTGGAGGGCCAGGGCATTATGCCCATGATTATACAAATCCAACCGACCTGTCATGTTTATATTGCAACTTGTTTGATCATGAGACAAAATATTGTCCTACAGTGATATTTAGGATACATGACAAAGGAGCGCTACCACCTCCCTCAACTCTGAACTTGCAGATGATGAGGTCTGAGCCACGCGAGGAAGATATGAATGTGAACATTGTGCTCCGAGGTGGAATCGCGATGGGAGATGACAGAGGCAAACAACCAGAGGATAGTACTTGGATTCACAAAGCTCTGGTGAAGGAAACAAAGTTTGATTTGGAGCACACTCAGGAAACCTTCATGGAGGCTAAGAAGAGCTTCGCTAAGGCCTCCACTTCAGGAAGAAAAGATAGACCAGAGATAGAGATGGACCCATCCATGCTCACAACATTCCTAGAAACATTCATGAAGTTAGTGCGTGACAGTAAATATGTAAAAGAGTTACAGGAACTCATTAACAGATGTGATGGGACTACGCTAGGAGAACTGCGCATAGTCAGGAAGATAGGAAAACACAAGATAAGAACGGGGAGAGAAATGAGACTAACCACATAGATTGGAGAATATGAGATGGATCAAGTTATCCTGGATTTAGGATCAGATGCAAATGTTTTTCCGAAGCACATATGGGAGCAAATGGGGAGACCTACGCTACAATGGTCTCCTATTCAACTGCAAATGGCGAACCAACAGAAAATAATACAGATGGGGTGATTGCAAGGCATAACCGTGGACATTAAGGGAGTGAGCGCACTAGCAGACTTTGAAGTGATAGAGATTGTTGATGATAGAAATCCCTACCCCGCGCTCTTAGGGATTGATTGGGCCACTGACATAAATAAGCTAATTAATCTGAAAAAAAGGAAAATGATTTTCGAAAAGAAGTCACTACACATAATTATACCCGTGGACCTTGCTGATGGTTTGCGCTATACAGAGCCGGTGCACGACTATGAAAGTGATGATGACTTGGACTGCATCTATAAGATAACAACATGAAACTAGGATTGGGTAAATCCCACTGTGGATGGGCAGATTGCATGGGAGTGTGAAAGCTCCTATACTTTGGTTTCAGATGAGGAAATGGAGCGATGGTAGAATCGGTTACATGAGGTAACTACACTAAATTGTAATATGATGAAAAGATCGTTGTGTTGTGTGTCGACAAAAGTAAGAGAGCTGCCTACTTATGATCGCCTAAGTGAGGTAGATACCTTTTTGAATAAATTTTAAAGGGAGGTGTTAGAAAAGCAATGCTTCTAGGCCTTGGATTGGGTGTTGCGTGCTACGCCCACGAGGTGGTGGGGTATGCATAAAGGGAGCTTTGACGACTGAGGCAAATGTAGGAGAATGATGCTCACACGATTTGGGAAGCCTATGATGTGATTGGAAAAAAAATACAATGGACGGGATAGTCTGCGCACACACCTAGCCAAGAGGCACACGGAAAACAACCTATGTGGATGCACATGAACTCCACGTTCAAAGGTATGGTCAATAAGCATGTGTTGGGGGGACAAATGTGCAAATGGCTCTTAATGTTGGGGAGACATTATGTAGGAATAACAACTATGCAAAAGATTATCCATGCTGAAGCATTCAACAAGGTGTGCAACGCACTGACCAAAATGTCTAATGCGTAGCAAAGTGATTGGGATTTGTGTGTATCTGCAGTGTTATGGGCTTATAGGATGACATGCAATAAACTAACGAGATAGACACCTTTTAGGTTTGTCTATGGAGTAGAAGTTGTAATGCGTATGTAATACATCATGCCTACTCTGTGCATAGCGTCACTCATAGGTATGACAGATTGCAGAGCCCTGGAGGAGAGGCTCGCACTGTTGGAGGAGTTTGAAGAGGAATGATTTTTGGTTGGATTCCACCAGTAGGTGCAAAAGCAGTGCGAAAAGGCCTAGCATGATTGACATATTAAGTTGTGTACCTTCAAGGAGAATGATTTGGTGTTGCTATATGATAGTAGGT
This sequence comes from Pinus taeda, assembly GCA_000404065.3. Lineage (NCBI taxonomy): Eukaryota > Viridiplantae > Streptophyta > Pinopsida > Pinales > Pinaceae > Pinus > Pinus taeda. Next base: position 95,607 of record APFE031644683.1, read on the forward strand.
TTGAATAATTCCAAGGGAAGTTTAGAATGCATAGGCTGGAACCATATGTTATTAAGGAGATCACAGATGGTGGCGCAGTGCAATTGGTAAAGTTAAATGGAGAACTCTTCCCAGGAAAAGTCAATCGCAGTTGTTTGAATGCGTACACAGGTGAGCTGACCATTTGACTAGGCGATAGAAGAACAGTCTTAGTGTGCAGGGTAGATGAAAGGAGGTGCGGGACTATAAACTACTATGCCTAGGAGCTATACAATCTCAGGACTGCGTGTAGTAGCAAAGTGTCATAAGGTCCACGACAACGCGAGGGTAGTTGTGCTGCCATGCGGGTTCGCTGGAAAGTGACCGTTACAGTCACTATTCATGATGTGATGCTTGGCTTGAGACCAAATGGAGCGGGCAGAAGGCATGTAAGGTGAACTTTATGGAATAGATTCTTGAAAATCTACCGCCAAGTGAGGATTAATTGACGAATGTGGGGGGGAACGGTCGAATTCAAATTCAAAAAACGCTATAAATTGCTAAGGGCTGTTGAGAAAAAAACACTTGGCCATTTGAGAATTGAGCTATTGCGCGCCCAGAGATTCATGAACCCAGATTTGTTTGATCTTTTGAAGTCGAAGTCGTTGTTTGAGCACTTACCCGAGCTGTTGAGATAATTGTGGAATAGAAGTATGGCAACGCCTGAGGAAGCCATGGATACCATAACAATGACCGCTGAGGAGGCCGCGCAAGCCATAACAGTAGGACAAGCCCCATAAACTATTGGGATAGTTGTAGAAATCCCTAAATCACCACGCACACCGAGACCCAAGAAAGACAAGTAACCTATGGTACTAGTGCACATGTCCCCTAGAAACCCACTACGAACTAGGATTACTATGGAAGAAAAGGGGAAGGCTATCAACTTGGAAGCTAATGAGGAGGAGGAAGACTTTGAAGAAATCATGGTAGAGAAGGAGGAGGACATAGAGATGGGAGTGGAAACTGAGGGTGCAGACCCTTTGACCAAGCTGCCCATATATGTTCCTTCGCAGAAGGGAAAAGCAAGGGTGCCCAAAGACATAGATGAGAGAAAAAGCTCTTTGCACACTCTGCCGCTTCGTGATGACATCATTTTTGACAGAGCACATTTGGGGCGAGTGCTATAAGTTCCCTCATTTGGAAACCATGTAGCTAATGCGCCAGAAGAAAAACACACCGCCCAGAGTCATCGAGTTGGAGCCACATAGTGGTTGCAAGGTGTAGAAAAAGCAGGATTGCTAAACGTGCTCTGGGTGCCGCATTACCATCACGCCCCAGTGACTATTTTTGTTATCATGCAGCTGCTTTGCCTCATGCATGATGGGTGCTTGTGGCTGGAGGAGCCAATCTCTATCACAGACCACTTAATTCACAGAATTATCTGGCTCCCTATAAAAGGAGAGGACCCAACGAACATCTCAGAGGGTAAAAGTGATGATTTGGCGATCGTAGAGGCCATGAAGAAGAAGTTCAAGCTGGAGAAGAAGAAGAGAGGATAAGTGATTTCCGGCACAAATAACGCTGCGGTCAAAGTGGCAACGCAGATATTGGCCGGAAAGGTTATGTGGAAGCACTGCGCGGATGACGTACCTACGCCGGTGGTTGTACTTGCTGCACAATGCGCAAAAGGGATCCAGTTCAACTGGGCAGACTACTTGTGTAGGGAGTTCCTTCAATTAGTGTATGACACAACAAAGAAAATATCGAAACACTACAAATTGACACACATCACAAGTATCATTGTTTTAATATAATTTTAATGCCATAGCTTCAACCAGCCAATATAGTTTTACTGCCATAGCTTCAACCAAGAAATATCATTGTTGTCAATAGATTTATTAAGGGATGACAATGATTGAAAAATTCTATAGATTCTACTTTGAAATTTTATCTTTAGCGGCCCTTGTGAATCGGTGCATAGTAACATTGATAGAAGCATAACACCTGCAATGCACACACAATATGTTCCACGTTACCTCAAATTTAAGGGAAGGGATATATTCGTCATCAAATGAGTGGAATCAACATCCATTACCTAATATAAGAAACATGAAAAGTTACCTAAGGGATACATACCTGCGCAAAGGCACAAAATTTTCATAACCATGAAATTTCATGTGAACACCATGATATATGATATCATAAGATAGATTGTATCTATAGGGATACAATCTCTGTTAGTTTAAGAGATTGTCGTAAGTGTGTGATCTATTAAATTCGTTAAAACATTTAAACAAGTCTACGATATAAACACGTAGTGAACTAGTACACACTCATTGTATTCGTTTACACTCAGCGTATCAATGTATCCATTTAAGTCTTCCCATACATGAATTTATTCAGATTCCTTTGAAGTTTTCTTAAAAAAAAAAATATCTCTTAGTATCTTTACTAAACAACTTTTATAATATTTATTCTGCCGGCTTTCATAATATTTATTAGTCCCTACCATCTGGCAATGGCCAGGGACTATAGTAATCGAAGAAGAGGTAGTTAACATTAGTTCAGTGGTTTTCTCGGGCCTATTTCACGAGTATAACCAAAGTTTTTTAGTACATAATGATTTATGGTCTTATTTGGCCTCTTCCCGAGGCAGAGGCATTAAAAGTATATATTATCTTGCATTTGTCTTGTTCATTTTTTGAAGCTGTTGATTAATACTAACATTAATCTAGCATTTTTCGGAGTTGTTTCAGAGCTGTTGATTAATACTAACATTAATCTAGCAGTGTAAAATGCTAGCTCCCAGATATTGTTTATGCATCGGGATATTGTTTATGCTGTTTATGCGGGACTGATGGCTTTCTTTGAAGTTTCCAGCAACAATGTATGCTATGCATGCCGTTGTGGTGTCGTCTGTGTCGATGTCGTTGTGGTGTCATTTGCGTCGATAGGCATAAAGCCAAAGAATCAGTAGACTAGATACACAGAAAGGCTGGGAATAAAAACAGATACATTAGATTGCCAGTTGAATACAATGGCGCCTGCATCCTTTTCCCAACCACTGCTACTAATCAGGGGGGTCAGGAGGCAGCAAGTGGCATCAACTGACTAAGCAGGAGCAAGATGCTTCTTCAGCGGCTGCTTAACCACCCCAATACTTGCAGACCAGACAACTACTAACATTATACTCATATTGATACCGAAACAAAGGGCAGGCACATATGAGGAATAAGAGAAGGGCACATACACTTATACTTACCCGAACAAGATCAGGGCAGGCCGCATAGCCCTTTCCACATGGGCCTAGAACGACACTTTGCAGCACCACCGATGAAGATCCGACCAAGGACCAGGTTCATCTACTAGGAACTAGCCTTATGCCGGGGGCCTGGAAATTGCTTGCCCAGGACCATGGTGAGATTGTCTAAGAACTTCAGAGCAGCGGGGAAAACATCCAACTAAATCAACTTCAGATTGTTGCACTAAGATTGCACTTACTGGAGCTGCGGAAAAGTTCATGTATGGATGCAAGTATCATATGTGAACTCGTAGATATGGCAAATAGACTTGCAGATTCTTCCCACCCCCATAGTGTGCCAGTATAGCAACACGTTCAAACCTTCTCCATGCAATTTCTACTTGCCATAGGGAATTGAGAATAGAATTGTAGATGCACATCCCTACGCATTATCATTGGTAGACTGCAAGCAGATCAAATCCACCCAACGACAGATAAATTTCTAAGCGTTGAAGAGCAATAGTCCGCCTTCCCCAAGAGCATCCTTCTGCGATTTTCATGTTTTCTTACGATAGTGGGGGCTTTGTAAATGTATACAATCATATCTTGAATCACGCTATATCGCCATTTTAACCCTTCTCGGGTTTCAATCTGCCTACTCACAGATGTTAGCTTTTGCAACCTTAGGTGGCTTGCTTTAGAGCTTGCATCCTATGTTAAGGAGATAGGTGTAAGCTTGCATGTTATGCTATGGAGAGAGATGTGTTAGGCACAAGGCCCTCATGTAGGGCCCACAAGGTGGATAAATGTTACGATTTTCATTTTTATTCTTATTGAAATTGATTGATTTTTTATCTTTATTTTAAATTTGAAATTTCTGGGTGCATTGTTGTTTCATATGACATAGTTTCCTGTCTGGTGTGTTTTGCTCTGAGAATTCTACGTATAGCACCTCGGGTCTTGAACTGAAAGGAAGTAGGGCTTTGGTATCCAAAGTGATGAGGATACGCCTTTTCGATCATTCACCCGTATCCTCTGACGCAGTCCAACCATCTGACTATGAAGGTTAGGGATGAACTGCAACATGCGCTACTTGTTGCTCGAGCAACTCAAATTTTCTTCGTTTGAGGTAAAAGCAAGGCACTCTTTAATATTTTAATTATGTGCAGCTTGTGGGATTCAAAACCTTGACCTTTTTTTGCATCTAATCAGGTATTTTTGTGAAACTAATCAATTTGTGTTTGTTGGTTTCAGGTAAAAGCAAGGTACTCTTTAATATTTTAATTATGTGCAGCTTGTGGGATTTGCAACCTTGATGTTTTTTTGCATCTAATCAGGTATTTTTATGAAACTAATTGATTTGTGTTTGCCCGTTTCATTGAATTTTAGCCCATTTTCATGAAATTTCATCTCATTTCTCCACTTGTGGGTACTTCTTTTATGTCAATTAAAGCATTTTGTAGTGAATTTGGAAGAACCCAATTCAGAATTTTGAATATAGAGGGCTGAATCTCTGAAGGAATTTGTTGGGTTATGATGCAATTTCAGAAAAATGATTACTGCGCTGGTTGAGAATTTGGTCAGATTGTTCCATGCATGATTACTTGTTATGTTTAGTCCTCTTTTATATCAAAATTTTGATTCTTTGTAGTCCATTAGGTGAAGAGAAACCCAATTACAAATATGGGTGGTGGTCGAGACCACAGGGATTGCATTTCTGATTCATCGGACGAGACAATTTCAAGTGAGTAGTGCTTGCATTCAATAGTTAATTTCATGTTTAATAATTCTAATTTATCAACTGTATTTCTGCGAGCGAATTTGATCCTTTGGTTGCCGAGAGGTGGTTTTGGGTTGTTAGTGAAAGCATGGGTGCCTAATAAGAATGGAGCAATCCTTCATCACGGAGCTTCACTAGCTCCAAATTTGTATAAATTAGCACAGGCTCATCAAAACCCGGGTCTGGCATGCATCACACCTTGATCCCCACCCAAGCTGTAACATGCTCTTCACTTCTGTCAGTGCATTAATTTTCCTTATTAGCTGATCGATAGATAGATTGCCTTTGTGTTGTACATAATTTGATGTTCTAATTTATATCTGCATGCCTGAAAAGCACAAAAGGTCATTTTGGCCTTGTAAGTTTTTGAATTTACTTTGACAGTTGTACTATGAACACATGGTATTGTCTTTTAGATTGTCTAGTAATCTTTGTCTGCTGAAAATTTTAATCGGAATCAACCGAGTAGGCCTGTTTGCTCCAAAAATTGGGAGTTATGTCACTAAAAACAGGACACAGGAAATAGAACAGTAAACGTGACTCGCAAGGTTACTCCTTGCTCATATACTAATCAAGACTCTTTATAAGTCTGTGAGCAATCCTAAATTAATTTTGCTCTCAGAGCTAGCTAGCGGAGTCAATAATGTTGGGTAAAATATGTCAGATTCATTTTTTTTCAATAAGTTTGTTGAGTTTGATTGAGTTTATGTTCCCTGTATTAAGCTGTGATATTGTGGAGTTTTGTTGAGTCTCCATTTTGGGCCCAAAACCATTTCTTGGCCATTTCTCACAAAAATGTTACCCTCTTGTATAATTCTTAGTGCTATTCCCATTCACATGAGGTAGAGAATTGTACGTTGGCAGTCCTCTGTATCAGACCCCATGGGCTCAATGGATGGAATTAGGTTCCTATACAGAAGACAAAACATCTCTCTTGAGAATGTGCATTTTTATGCAATATACCAAAGGGATCTATATAAGTTAATTCTAACAACATGAGCATGTCAATGGGAAAACCTCGATTTTCTTTCATGTGAGTTTTGAATTTTTGAAATTACTTTTCTTATTGGGATTGAAGTCTGAACTTATGCTATTTTCTTTTAACTTCAAGAGCTATCATGGTCTGCTATTCGTTACACAACTATGTATGTATGATATATACAATAAATATAGACATTAAATTAACCTTTTTCAAGCCTTCTTCACTAAAAGAGGAATAATATACCAATCCATCGCTTCCAGAGATTAGATATAGAATATATTTTCTTTTCTTGGGTTCTCCACTTAATTCATTTTCAAGGGAAATCCACTTGGTAGTCCCCCTCATTCCACTCATGGTATTGAGGGTGAACTAGGTCAGCTATCAATAGTTGGCTTAGGATGAGAGCTAGCATGTTAGGAAGTTGGATTAATTTCAGCAAGTTGAACTCATGCAATTGACATCATTAATGTTTTGTTATTATGATTGGGTATTAAATTGATTCAGTCCTCTAGCCTTTTGTAGGGTAGACCTTGTCTATGTTTCAATAATTGTGGTTCAGTGTTGGCTGTAACAACTCGTGATAATGGGATCAAGAACTTAGCTAATGCAGATGTAGCTAAGCTGGTGACAAGGGAGTTAGAGGTAACTAAGGAAGTAAGCAGTAGTGCTAGAAATTCCCTTCAACATATATTTTCTAGTTTGGGGATTGCCTACCTTTGAGGGAGATTCAACGTATAGGTTATTTTTCTGCAGATGACCCTTCGAGCTAGGATCATTTATAATCTTGTTGCCGACAATGATGAGATATTGATGACTTTTTTTTTGCCATTATTACTTCATGTTTATCTACACTCAATTTTTTATTTCATAGTACATCTTACTTTGGCACATGAATATTGGAGCAGTCATGAATTGTTCAGGTCTTGCACATTTTTCTAGAAGCTTCAGAGATGGCATTTTCAGGGTTCCTTGGTGCTACACATGATTGTGCTGGTAATGCTAACTGTTCCATTCTATTCTGTGTATGATTACAATCTGATTTCATATTCACCCAAATTGAACATAACAATTGCACTAATTTGACATATAGGAATTGCATTTTATTCATTACATAGAAGGGAATGAATGAATAATTTAATGTAACCACACTTGGACAGAGACACAGAAAATCCTTGAACATAGTAGGACCTTGTAATCTTCATAGTGGAAACCATATAACTTTGACAGTGAAGTCAAACCAGACTGAAACCATCTTTCTACCAAATCCACAATAAGTGTGGAACGAATGTCCCAAAATACCCGGGGGCATAATATTTCTTTAATTTTATTATTATTATGAGTATCCCAATTTATGAAGCTAAGGTAGTAGAGGGGCAGTTGCCAATGGTATCACATCCGAGAATATCCCTGTACTCTCTTGTTATCCAAAACTGATCATAAACTTTCCCATCTGAAATTTTCTTGTACTCGAGCAGCAAAGAAGAATGATTAACAGCCGTGAGCTTAACAAATCCGTAATCATGGTCCTTGAAATAACTCCAACTAGTTTGTAAAGTAGTATAATCAGTTAGGACACAACCTCCCCCACCAACCACTATGTGTATGGTTGCATTGAACGTACCAGAATAGTGAGACCTTTCAGAACTGACACATATGTTCTGAACCATGACAAAAGAACCAAGATGAATGCTCCTTCAAATGACATTTTATTTTAAAAACTCACTTTATAAAAGAGTCCCATGAAGATTACAAGGAAGAAGGGCACACAAAATTGCACAGTATAACACCATTATTGTTCCACGACAAATCAATGCATCAATCAGAAAACGAGCTTACCTCATAGATGGGACATGTTCGCTCATAATTGTGAACATGGCCATAAAAGGCAAGGCCCACTTTATACTTCTGCAAGAGCTTTTGCAGCATCTCTCTCCCCATAGGCTCTTCAAATGCTCCCTCCTCCGCATACCAGGAGGCTGAGGAGTAGCCTAGGACACGATGAGCAATAAAGATAAGCCAGGGCTGCTTCTGTCTATCGACAGATGCAAAACATTCCTCGATGAACTTGTATTGCTCTGTTCCCTCTCGCCAATCATGTTCTGAATCAGCAATACAGAAATGGAACATGCCATAGTCGGTAGAGTACTTGAACAATAACATACACAGAACACTCACAATTACACTTGCTTGAAAATAATCAATTAATAGTATCTGATAGTCTTTCATTGTCTAAAAGAAGCTACACCTGAAAGCTAATTTTCCCATCTTCCTTTTAGTAAGCCAAACTGAAGAAGGAAAGCTCCGTTTTGGAAGTATTTGCAAATTTTACATGGAGTCTATATCAGTTATTAAGGTTGATTCCACTGCTTCCATATGTATTTAATAACTTGCCATGGAATTTAAACTAATTTAGTGCGAAGCAGTAGAACATTTGTCCCCATATTTTGGCGTGTTGCTTTGGTTTCTTTTATACTTTTTTGATAAGAATGTCATTACTTAAGGCTATGTCCTTACATACAAACATTTGTTCACAAAAGTGCCTTCTTATTTCTCATAGAAATTCCTCACCATGTTGCCAGTATTGAAAAACCAATTTCAACTCTCCGGTTTTTTGTCAAAAATGTAGTCAGCAACCAATAATTACCAACCTTCTTACTAATCAACATAGGTTTTTCAAGTTTCAACTACTGCCCTGCATACTAGATCTTAATGGGAATGACCTTGTAAGAAGCAAATACTAGTCAAATCCATACAAAATTGGGCATTAACAAAATTTATCCACAGTACAATCAGACTAAAACAATGATGTCTGCTATTACAACACTCTTGGTTTATATACCGACGAATTAGAGGATAAGTGGCTACATTCTTTCTCGAATCTACTTTTCTATCTTACTATTTGAAAACATTGTTTTACTATCTCACTCAATTGCAGGTCTTCAGAAAAACTTGATGTTATCAATTAATTTTGTGATGAGCATGGCCTACAGGGTAATCTTGGAAAGACAAATATTATGGCATTCAACATGTCCAAGAAAGAAGCATCCACTATAAATCTGACATATAAAGGACAGCTGATGAAGGTGGTATCATCTTATACTTGCTTGGATTGGGTATCTTCTGGACCATTTTCAGCTTGATTCTTGCAGTAGAAGTAAGATTTAACAAAGGTTATGCAACAATAACACCCCTTAAGTAACAATATTTCCAGCTTCAGTAGAAAAAAAATCACCATCTTTGCACCACCCTTTGGCTTAAATAGGCAGTATCAATATTTCTTTTAATCTTTTGTTACAAGTTGACTTCTACCCCACTCAATGCAGGGACTTGCTGCCTCGCAGCTTACCTTGTTCATATATGAAGTGGTTAGTGTATAAATTGTTGGATTTGGATTGTATGTATTATTTAGCCATATAAGATGTTGTTTTTATATTGGAATGGCTTTTAAATTAGAATTGTTTTTAATATTGCATATGGAATATTGAATAGTCGTATGTATTGGAAGTTTCTCCCTCTGAATAGTCATAATACTGCATATTGAATACTCGTAATACCACATATAGAATACTGAATACTAATTTTTTTCTTCGAATACTGATGGGTGATATATCATGGACGTTGCTCCCTCTGCAACTTCTATATTAGAACAAACTTTGATTTTTAATAACGATTTATATGAAGTAATTGTGTATATAAATTAATATCTTATAAGTTAATTGTGTATATTTATAATGAAGCTGGGGTTTATATAAATTAATATCCGATAAATAAATTTTGTATTTTTTTACTTTAAATTAAAAGTTTTCGTCGATTTATAATTCCTACTCAACAAGATTGTACAAGAAATCTCAGGATATATCGTTTTTCTTTTATCTAAATATGTCCGGTGAATTTTAGTTTTATTTGTTTTTTAGTAAAAAGATTTCTTTATTTCAATTAGTTATTTTCAATTATTATTAATTTTGTAATTTTTTGTTTCCTATTAATATTTATTTTAAAGGTTTTATTATAGTTTAAAGGTTTTTCTAGTTTTTTGTTTTGTGGTAGGTAAGACACTGATACGTATTTGAACGAGTGACCTATTGCAAGGAGTGCCTTAGCAATACAACCATTCACGGTTAATCCAAAGCATGGTGGGTTAGTTTATTTATTTTCATTTAAGTATTTTAATCTTTTAATTTAGTTGAATTTGATTTATTTAAATAGTTTTTAGTTAATGGTTTATTTGATTTTAAGTCTTATTTTAATATAGATTTAGTTTAATTTTATTATAAATTCTAATTTATTATTTAGTTCCATATATATATATTATAATATATTATATATATTATTGTAATATAGGGTTCACAATGATGAATTTCTATATAACATGTATTTTGATTTAGATCATTGGGAGATGAGGATATTTTAACAAAGAAAATTATGGATATTTAATTTAAGTAAATATTTAATATATTTTATTTTAATTTAATTTAAGTTAAATTAAGTAAATTTATGGATTGGGTTGATTACCCTTTTAAAACCAACAAATTAACTTTCAACTAACTAAATTATTCAATTAAACTCAAAATAACCTTGTAGTTAGGTTAAGATTGTGGGGATAGGTATCTACATAATTTTTCATGATCATTTTCATTGACACACACTTATTTTCCTGTATGGTTTTTTAAAATAATTTTCAGTAAATGTGGTCACAACATGTTTGGATACAAAAGCATTATTTTCAAAGTGTTGATGCTTAGGTTGGGACCTAGAGTTTGATGGAGTTATAAGCTCTTTTAATCTTCATTGTTTCCCATGAACCCTTGGAATCTAGGATCCCCTTAAAGCCATATATGAAATTGTATCTCGGTGGCCAACAATACGTTCATAACAAGTGTCACTTTCACAAAATTGAGAAGGAAACTAAGAAAAATAGATTTGGGCACTCCAAATTTCCCCTAGTGCCCCTCATTATAGTTGTAGCTATCATACCTTTAGTCACTCCTTCAATAGACTTTATCATCATTCATTGAGAGTGATTATAAGACATTTTTACTATCAAAAAATTGAGAGAATAGTCATTGGAGTCGTAAGGCAGTGTTTTTTCTATTTCCGGAGAAAAGCTTTTCCATCAATGGGCTTTATTGAAACACATTTATAAAACATGTTGAACCGACTAAGTATGAAATTTCAATTTTCATACATTTTCCTTTGAGTATATTATTTTTTCATTATATTAATCCTTTGACCTGTCACTTGATGATCAAATAGATTTAAATAGTTAGGAAAGACCATCAACACTCATTTTTCTATAATTTCAAGGTCTCCATCCATTATATGGCAAGTTCTTACTATTTATATTTCTCTAGTATGTTTTTTTATGTTTCCTTCTATTGCTAGTGTGAGTCTATCAACACTAAAGTCATCTTTATCTATTATCATTCATTGTGTCAAGTGATATTGCATCTAGCTCATCTACTATTCCACCATCCAACATCCACTATGGTTGAAACTAACCAATATTTTGAAACTTCTTATATATATCTAACTTAAATATCCCAATATAATAATCTTATTTTCATTTTAGTGCTTTTAATCTTTTAATTTAGTTTAATTTAACTTATTTTTAATATAGTTCTAGTTAATGGTTTATTTTATTTTAGATTTGTTTTAAACCTAGATTTAGTTTAATTTTATTAGAAGTTTAAATTAATTTTAGTTTTAATTTGATTATTTAGTTCCAAGTTTAAATTAATTAACATTCTAAATAAGTATTTTTTTTTTCTTTCATAGGAATGATAAATAGAAGGTTCGCATTGAA
>APFE031644683.1:107779-136206 GCA_000404065.3 Pinus taeda
AAGTAAATTTATGGATTTAGATATAGTTTTGTTTAGTGTAGTTAACTTTTGAATGAATGACAAATTTCGAATTTGCTCTGGTTTTTTATGAAAGGAATTATAATTGGTTAAAAGGAAATTTGTGTTTTTGTCAATTATAAATATTTGGTGTATAAAATTTTTATCTAGTTTACCAATATGTTGTTAAATTATTAAAAAAAAAATAATTAATTTCAATTTAACTAATTATATTGATATTCACTACAAGATATAGAAAAATCACTAAGTGGGTGCACTTTATTACGGCACTCCTTGTGGCACAATCAACTCTTGAAAATGGTGGTCTTACTTACCCAACTCTCAACTAAAAGTTAACTTGCCTAGTTGTTGATTCCTCTAGGCTCTAATCTCTCTTTCACACAAACAAAAAAAACTAACTATATGAATATGATCTTATACTCATAACTATATTAATATTATCATATAATCATTATATTTTTACATTTATTTAATATTAATAAATATTTAAAATTTAATTTAATAATAAATAAATTGAAATTTTGGAATTAATCTCTTAAAAATAATATATAATTATATATTATTATATATATATTATTATAATATATAATTGAAATATTAAGTTTTCAACTTTTATTACCATCACTAAATTTCAAAATATGGAAAAATAAAATATTCTTTTAAAACTTGATGTATGTGAATAATAAATTATAACAATTATTGAATGTATATAAAATAATTTAAAATAATATTAATTTGTAAATATTTTTTTTTTATGTAGTATTTATATAATAATAAATTTAATCAATATTTTAAATAAACATATCTAAGAGTAGTTTTGAAATGTTTTTTAAATAAGTATTATTATTCAAATTCCAAATGAGAAATTCGTGAATTTTTTCATATTTAAATTTTCATTTTTTAATTAATAAAATAAATAATAATTTAAAAATGTTGGGTAAAGTGCATAGTAATGATGTATGACATTCATTAAGATTATTATTATTATTTATTTCTAAGGTCATGGTGAAGATATACACCAAATAGGTGTATGAAACCTCATTGTTTATGGGACAGGGACCCATCTCCACACAAGGATTTGAATGTTAAATCTATGAAGCGATACATACTCTACCCCCTCCATTTTTGAACCTATAATCTTTTAGGAGGAAACATAAAATCTTAACCATTAGGCCCACTCGAAATATATATAGTTTATTAAACATTAAAAATAAATAAAATAAATTTTCTTAACTGTTATTTTTTAATCTAAAGATAGAAAAAGAAATAATATGTAAAATTATTCATTTAACATAATTGAACATAATTTATATTAATCAATTTAAAATAATTTTATTTTTCAATTATTTTTTTATTTATGAACAAATTTTATATATCATATATTAAATAATAAAATAATATTATATTTTCTAATATTATTATTAGTAATTTAAATAAATATAATAATATAATATTAATTATATATATATAAATATTATATATAAATAATCAAAAGGCATTTTTTAAATAATAATTTATATTGATGTGTATTTAATATCTGAATAGGTACATGGTGCCATTGTTTTAGTCCATAGCTATAATTTAATTATAAAAAAATATTAATTCATTTAAAATAATCAAGATATTTAATAGATTTTAAATTAATAAAATTTTTCATATATTTAAAAATAGAATAATTCATTTTATATTATGATTATTAATGATGGTGGTGGTGGTTAATGTCCACTAGAATCAATATTGTTTATTGGACAAAATGATTAATTAACTTTTTAATATTTTATTCTTATGATTAAAAACAAGGGAGAGAAGCGTTTTAATATCACTAAAGGTTTGTTGACTTAAGAAGTCCAGAAAATTGGTAGTGTGGCAAATGTTTTGAAAAGGAGAATTTATGCGAGTAAGGGTTTGGTAATCCAAGAGAAAGTGTTTTTCATCTTCAACTATCTTAGTATCACAAAGGGGGGAAATTATTTTGTCTCAGGGTGTTTTGAGGATAGACCAACACTCAGTTTCACTCTGAAGTTCATGAGAATGAATTATCTTTGCAATGTTCATTTTCTTCTTAACACTCGTCAGCACAAAAAGATAATTCTACTTAGTAAGAATGACGTTAATCACCTCCTTATAATATCTTAGCTTCCTTTTTCCCTCTAACACCTTATCATCCCTCAACTTATCCTTAAATTTGGAATTAATAGTGCCTTTAATATTATCCTTACCATAGGTTCAGATAATTCATTTTTAATATTATCCTTGCCATGGTAAGTTCATATAGGACTCTCTTACAATTTTTTTAGTAATTACCCTAGCACTGAGAGTGACCTAATTCTCCAAGTACCACTTAAAGCGACTTATTTCTCAAAGAGTAGAGAAGGATATGTGATTCAACTAATTTCATACACGATGTTCAAATAATTTTTCTGTATACGCACAACTTCCATATCTGCACAATTTAGGTATATGCACAACTTTCGTACACACAACTTTCACATATGTGCAATTTCTGTGTATGCATAATGTCTGTATATATATAAATTTCAAATATACTAATTTCCATGTATCAACAACTTTTGTATGTTTAACCGCCATATATGTACATATATGGCACATATATGGAAGTTGCACATATACAAAAGATATGGATATATAAAAAAATTGTGCATACATGATGGAGGGTAGGCTTGAAAAACCAGGATCTTTTAAAACCATGCTATTAAACATGCATCTCGACATTTGCTCGAATCAAAAATCAACGTCTGGCAATTTCATTCAACATAATTTGTGGAATCTTTTCTCACAATCATAAATCCAATAATCAAACTTTTTATGGGAATTAAACTCATGCTTCAATGCATTAGAGATCTTTATAAAAGCCCCATAAAGGATTTTAACCAATCACTAATTTTATTGCTTGGTCTCTACCATACACACACGATCTCAATCTGAAATCTACATTTCCAATCCCAATTTATATCCGAAGCCAAATCTTGTACATGTACCTTTCCATATTTCATTTCAAAAACAAATTTTAGCTAAACCAATGCACCATGTATTAAACCTCCAGCCCATTTCATTCAACTTCGTTCACACATACCTTCAAACAGTCATCTGCTATGGCAATTATAAATTCAGATTTAACTCCATGTTGCAGCTTCATATATGCCACACCAGCATTCTTCCTCTGCGCAGATACAATGAAGAAACCAGTATCCATAAAACAACATTCAATTACTTACTGGGTCGTCTTCCATGAATTTTAAATAAATTTGGGTTTCACATTGGAAGATGGCGCTTTTTCAACAACGTCCATCTCCTTCAGATTGCCATTCGAACCGGCATTCCCTTAACTGAATTTATAAAGATTACTCTGCACAATATACTATGAAACGATAAGATGAAAAAAGCCCCGCGACACTCCTCGTTCTTCTGATCACAATCCAGAATTCGAACAAAAACCAAGTAATGGCTATACATATACAGTGTATGTGCTATTCTATATTTGATTAAAAGAACATTCAATTACCATGCATGTAAGCGTATAACACACTTCAATTGTTGGAGAAACGCGAGTACTCGAACTGAGCGGTTGTTGAAAAGGCAGCTTGGCTGACATTATAATGCGAACAATCGCTCCAAACATTATCCCTAATGCCTGCAGCTGAAATTGAAAACTTACTCCACTAGAGATCGGATTATGGTGCACCTGTCTGTCCTCAATCGCTCCCAAAATTTTCAATAACTAAAATTTTCACAAACAGTGAAGAGTTTTGCATTCGTAAGTGCACCGCTACTTCCAATTCAACCCTTTAATGCACAATCAATTAAATTATTGGATGCATGCCTTCAGTTTAACAGAAAATCGATGATTCATAAGTACGCTGAGAGAAAAATTTAATAATACTTCTTTGGCACGCCCCTCCCTCCTTGAGAGCTTAGCTGCCTCTTCATTTATAATAATAATGGATATTCTTTACATAAAGATTTAAACATAATAGCTTTAAATCTCTACATGCAATGCATTCACCTCACAAAAGCATCTTGAGGCTTTATTCCATTTTTCTCTGTCTTAAAATAGAAAAGCCTCCTTATCACATAATGATCCATATCCATTCCTTTATGCCTAAAAGCTCTCCCTAATTCCTATTTTCTAATTTATTTATTTTGAGAATATCTAATTAAATCACACCTAAAAGCCTAAATATTAGACTGGCTTGGAACTTAGGAAACTAATGCATGACCCCCTACGTCTACTATTTACAATAATTTCCCTTGGGCTGAATGCTCCTACATCAGACTCCCAAGGTAGAAAAATTTCATGATCCCCTGATCATGTGTTCAGATCTATGTTTGCCTGGATCCCATATCTTGTGTTGCAACTTTCCATTTGTCGCTGCTTCTGTCTGTTGTTCTTCTCCAGGTCTCCACACTTTATGCTACATCGCTCCACTTGCTGCACTTTCACAACTTGTCTCTATTTTTATTTTTCTGTTACTTCTGCTGCTTCTCTTCTTTGATGATGTCTTCATCTGAGACACTTTCAACATGATTCTTCTGATTAAATCAATTTGTTTGTCTAATAAATCTTCATACTGTTGATTTCTTGCTGCTTGCTGAGCTAAGACGACTTTCTCAGTCTGTACTGTTACTCGCTGACTTCTTGCTTCTATGCTTATTTGTGTTCTGACTGCCACTCGATCATCCATACCCTCTTGTCTTCTGGAACATAAAAATTCTTCTCTCCTCAACTGAGTCAAATGTTCTGCACCAATACCTGCACTCACAAAGCACTCGTTAGAATAAAATTCATAAGGCCTCAGTGCCTTCCTTTCCACTACCAGTATTTCAGTATGCCGATCCCAATCATTCTTGAAATTATCACTCAGTCTATCCTCAACAACATCCTCTCCGAGAATGCATCTGTATTCTGGTTCATAAAAATAAACCTCTTTATATTCATTCATCTCTGCCTTTATATTCTGAATTCTTATCTTCTGTACTTCTAGTCCCTTCTCTAGAACATTTAACTCATGCCATAAATTTGTCATCTCCTTTGAGAAACTTTCTGTACAATCTTCAATACTTTCACAAGCCAAGCTTCCTGTTGTTACCATCTCATCACCTACATTCATACATAAACTCTCAGTTTGCACAAAATGTTTAACAGTATCAACTGTTACTTCCCTTATCTGCGCTTCAGACTGATTCACTTCTTCTGCATCCATAAGAACTTCCTCTTGTGCTGTAACAGTTTCACAAGATGACACATCCTCCTCAGTAAAACTTGTAATCACATCACAATTGTTAGCTATAAAAATACATGGTTTTATATTATCCAACTGATCTGGATTTACCTAATAACTCAAGAAATCATCAATGGTCTTCTCCTTTGTTTCACCAATGGAAACCTCCGCTTCCAACTCAGTTGCTCTGAGTTTTTCCCATCTCAACTGTACATCTATCCTCTGCTCAAGCTTCCTCAGCTCCTCTGTTAACTACATGCATATCTATAAATCCCTTTTCTGTTGTAGCCTCTGCCACTTCACTCTTTTCCTCATCAGCAAACCATGTCTCTGGTCTTTCACATTTTCCTGTAACAACTCCATCAATAGTTCAAGATGAACTGCTATTTCAGCTTTCTCCTTCTCATACTCTTCCTGAGTCAACTGCTGTCTATGCCACTGGCCTTGGCATATTTCTTCTCTTTTCTACTGTGACCTCTTTCTGAACCTCTGCTCTCTCCTTTATGACTTTCAGTAGTCATCTCCTTCACCATAAGTTCCTCACCTATGAGTTGCATGAAGCCTCTACTACAACAACCTCTCTTGCTGTCACTTACCTCACCAATCCTTCCCTTCAAATCTGGTCTTTTGGTAATCATTGGTCCTCTGCTGGAACCTTTCGAGCATCCTCTACTGCTCCTGTAGGCTTCTCTCATCTGCAACTTTATTCAACCTCTGTTCAATCTTTAGGTTCTGCCACATTCACTTAGAATCCCTTGCTCGACTCCTTTATCACTGCATTCAAGCTATGATCTACTTCTTCGCGCTGAGATTTCTTCACTATGCCTGTAAATCAAATTATCCAAGCATAACCTTTAAACCAGAGATAAATAATACCTGTCAGCTCACCTTTCAAGATCCTGTTGATCTTGTTTCACTTCCTCAACTGCACTGCATCTCTCTGCTACAATATTCATCAGTTCCAAAAATCTAACATTCATTCCTCACATGCAATTAACTTAACTAAAAAAAACTTGAATCTTCAAATAGAGCTATTCCTGCTCTGATACCACTTGATGCAGGGTAGGCCTGCAAAACCAGGATCTTTTAAAACCATGCTATTAAACATGCATCTCGGCGTTTTCTCAAATAAAAAATCAACGTCTGGCAATTTCATTCAGCATAATTTGTGGAAGTTTTTCTCACAATCATAAATCCAATAATCAAACTTTTTGTGGGAATTAAACTCACGCTTCAATGCATTAGAGACCTTTATAAAAGCCCATAAAGGATTTTAACCAATCACTAATTTTATTGCTTGGTCTCTACCATACACACACGATCTCAATCTGAAATCTGCATTTCCAACCCCAATTTATATCCGAAGCCAAATCTTGTACATGTACCTTTCCATATTTCATTTCACAAATTTTTTTTAACTAAACCAATGCACCATGTATTAAACCTCCATCCCATTTCATTCAACTTCGTTCACACATACCTTCAAACAGTCATTTGCTATGGAAATTCTAAATTCATATTTAACTCCATGTTGTAGCTTCATATACACCACACCATCATTCTTCCTCTGCGCAGATACAATGAAGAAACCAGTATACATAAAACAACATTCAATTACTTACTGGGTCGTCTTCCATGGATTTTGCATAAATTTGGGTTTCACATTGGAAGATGGCGCTTTTTCAATAGTGTCCATCTCCTTGGGATTGCCATTCGAACCAGCGTTCCCTTAATTGAATTTATAATGATTACTCTGCGCAATATACTATGAAACGATAAGATCAAAAAACCCCCGTGACGCTCCTCGTTCTTCTTATCACAATCCGAAATTCGAACAAAAACCAAGTAATGGTTATACATATACAGTGTATTTGTTATTCTATATTTTATTAAAAGAACATTCAATTACCATGCATGTAAGCGTATAACACACTTCAATTGCTGGAGAAACGCCAGTACTCGAACTGAGCGGTTGTTGAAAAGGTAGCTTGGCTGACATTATAATGCCAACAATCACGCCAAACGTTATCCCTAACGCCTGCAACTGAAATTGAAAACTTACTCCACTAGAGATTGGATTATGGTGCACCTGTCCATCCTCAATCACTCCCAAAATTTTCAATAACTAAAATTTTCACAAACAGTGAAGAGTTTTGCATCTGTAAGTGCACCGCTACTTCCAATTCAACCCTTTAACGCACAGTCAATTAAATTATTGGATGCATGCCTTCAATTTAACAGAAAATCAATGATTCATAAGTACGCTGAGAGAAAAGTTTAATAATACTTCTTTCGCACGCCCCTCCCTCCTTGAGAGCTTAGCTACCTCTTTATTTATAATAATAATGGATATGCTTTACATAAAGATTTAAACATAAAAGCTTTAAAGTTCTACATGCAATGCATTCACCTCACAAAAGCATCTTGAGGCTTTATTCCATTTTTCTCTGTCTTAAAATAGAAAAGCCTCCTTATCACATAATGATCCATATCCATTCCTTTATGCCTAAAAGCTCTCCCTAATTCCTATTTTCTCATTTATTTATTTTGAGAATATCTAATTAAATCACACTTAAAAGCCTAAATATTAGACTGACTTGGAACTTAGGAAACTAATGCATGACCCCCTATGTCTACTATTTACAATAATTTCCCTTGGGCTGAATGCTCCTGCATCAATACATGAAACATTATGATACAAAGTATGCACATACATAAAATTTGTGGGACTTTCATATATAGACATATTTTGTTACACACATGTCTTCCATATATGTGCAAGTTTCATATATGCACATATACTTTGTATATGCAAAAGTATCGTATATGCACATATCTGTACACAACTTCAACCTCCATATATACACAATTTTTGTATATGCACATGTCTGCCATATGTGTGCAACTTCCATATATACACATATACCAAAATTTGTACATATACGAAGGTTGTGCATATAAGGAAGATATGTAATACATAATATGAACATTTATAGAAGTTGTGCGACTTTTGTATGTGCACATCTTTCATATAGGCACATATCATTTGTAAAGTACATTTTTTGTATATGCTCATATCTTCTGTATATGTGCATATATGGAAGTTGTGCATATACGATAGATGCACATATATAGAATACGTGCACATATGGAAGATATGAACATATTAGAAAGTTACATATATACGGAAGATATGTGCATATACAGAAGTTGCGCATATACAAAAGATGCACATATATGAAAGTTACATATACTAAAGTTGCACATACATAAAGGTTATGTGTATATACAGAAGTTGTGCATATACAGAAGAAATGAGCATATATGGAAGTTTAGCGTATACACAAGATATGCGCATATACAAAAATTGTGCAAAAATTCAGCCTCTATATAAGCCCAACTTTTGTATATACACATCTTTTGTATATGTGCATATCTTCCATATATACGCAAATGGATATGCACATATACATAAGTTTGTGAATTTCTTCTGTATATGTGCATATTTGGAAGTTGTGCGTATACAGTAAATGTGCATATATGGAAGATATGCACATATACAAAAGTTAAGCATATACATAAGTTGTGGATATTGTCTGGAGACTGTCATATATGCATGTTACCGAAGTTTCACACAACCTTTGTATATGCACAACTTATGTGCATATGCATATATGAAATTTGCACATATACAAAAGATAGGCACATATATCGAAGGTATGTGCATATACAAAACATATTAACATATATTGAAGTTGTCAATATACTGAAGATATGCGCATATTCCATATTCTTTATACGCGCACTTCCATATATGCATGGATAACGAAAGATATGTACATATACAGAAGTTGTGCATATATGGTAGATGCACATATACAGAAGATTCACATACATGGAGGTTATGCATATATACGAAAGTTTCACATATACAGAAGATATGTGCATATAGATAAGTTTCACATAAATGGAAGATATGTGGATATATAGAAATTGTGCAAAAATTCAACGTCTATATAGGCGCAACTTTTTTATATGTGCATATCTTCCGGATATGCACAAATGGATACACACATATATAGAAGTTGCATATTACAAAAATTGCACATATGTGAAAATTGTGCATATATGGAAGTTACATATATACAGTCGCGGAAGTTGTCCATAAATTATGTATATGAATAACTTTCATATATGTGTAGCATTTTTATATCTTCATCTACTATACATGCACAACTTTCATATATATGCATATACGGAAGCTACGTATAGACAGAAGTTGTGCACAACTTCAACCTCTGTATATCCACAACTTCCATATATGCACATATATTTTATATATACACAAATTTTGTATATGCACATATATAAAAGTTGTACATATACAAAATATATGCACATATATGGAAGTTTCACATGTACGAAAGATATTTGATATAGAAGATGTGCACATCTTTCGTATCTGCGTAACTTCCATATATGCACTTATTCAGTGTATGTGCATTTCTTCTGTATATGTGCATATTTGGAAGTTACGCATATATAATAGATGCTCATATATAGTAGATGTGTATATACAAAAGAGATGCACACAGACAAAAGTTGCGCATATACAAAAGAGATGCACATATACGGAAGTTGTCCATATTTAGAGACTATCATATATGCATGTTACAAAAGTTACACACAATTTCCTTATATGCACAACTTTTATGTGTGTTCATATATCAAATTTGCACATATATTGATGATATGCACATATATAGAAGATATGTGCATATACAAAATATATTCAGATATTGAAATTGTCCATATACAAAAGATATGCGTATATTTTGTATTCCATATACGCACACCTCCATATATGCATGAATATATAGAAGGCGTGAATATAAAAAAAGTCATCTTATGTATGTTAACACCAAAAAATCGTACACATATTTGTACAATCCAAAATATGCCCAAAGTCATCCAAGAGAATGCAGAAATGAATATTTTCTAGCCGAAGACATTAAGAGCCTTTAGTGAAGTTCCTTCACCTCTGCAATTTTTTTCAAGTGAGTTTAGATTAATTAATTACTCTACTAATCACAATTAGTAGGATAATTATATTATCTTTATTTTTATTTTTATTTGTAAATTCTCACATAGATTAATTAGGGGGAAAAGTAAGTGGCCAAATTCCACACATATTTTTCAATCTATTTTGCTAGTTTTTGCAAATCACATAGCTTAATTAGCAAAGGAGTAAGTGGCTTATTATCCACAAATCTTATTACTAACCAAATCATTTCTTCATTTCTTTAGTTTTGGAGCTAGGGCCAAGTGTCAATACAGAAAGCAAGTAATCTTTGCTTCCCTTGCGTCTTGTAAGAAAACCTAGGCTAGCATATGAAAGCCTTCTTAACACACTCGTGTTTTCCACCTCCCTTTAGTCACACATAGTGTAGTAGGAGAAAGAGTAAGTAACCCATTATCTGTAGATCATTTATTTTTCATGCAAGGAATAATTGAAATCTAGTGTAACTAGGATTTAACTACAAAACCCTATAATTTCATTTCCAACAATCACTTAATAGCTTTTGGATTTTTATATCTCACACACTACACCAAAAGGACATATCTCTATATGTCTAGATTTCATCACTATCCAAATACATTTCATATCATGAGATAGTCAAACCTAACTTCACAAATATCAGTAAGAGTTAGACACATAAACATACTAATCATACTAGGGTTTGATCTGACAAACACACACCTACCAAGGAAGTCATTTCTAAGACAGTATAAGGGTCTTTCTCACACATTCCACCAAACCCCAATGTGTTAGAGTTCCAATGGAGAATCACACATTCCAACAAACACTAGTGAGTTAGAGTTCCAATGTAGAAACCTAGCAAACCCAACATTACAAAAACTTTAAACGTTCAAGATTTTAGACCTCATCATTTAAAAAGTTAGGATTTTCATATCACACCAAAATCCCAAACAAGACATCAACAATAAAGCTTTCAACTAGAATTTCACAATATCCCTAATCATATTAGGGTTTCAAACATTCCTTTATCATTGAATCTGTTCTTGGAACTCCTCCTCATCAATGTACCTCATTCAGTACCCTCTAAGGGAGCCCAAGTAACTCCCCTCCTAGGAGTCCACATGACACTCACCACAGTAACCATCCTCATCAAGGAACCCCCATTCATATGGTTGTCCAAAATCATTTTGCAATGGAGGAAAACTTGCAATTCTCATTTTTAGCTTCTTTAAAACTTCCCGATTTAAGGAATCTAACCAATGACCGAATTGTGCATGACCAAAATTGACTAGCCATTCCCACCAAGCTCTCTTCAGGCATTCCAAAATTAGAAGGGAAGTAGGCAAAAGACCCAGGAAACCATGTCATGAATTTTCACCTATGGTGTTCATCCAATAATATCACTGATGATACTATTCGATTACGACTGTTTCAATGCAACCTTACTAGGCCAAAAACAAAATGGTAAATTGAAAAACCATTTGTGTCAGATGGAAGCTTTAGTTCCTTATCTACAAGATTCCTCACATTCTTCCTTCTCTTGGTTTGTCATTATTTAGGCCTGGAAATATTCACCCACTTCAAACAAACACCTTCTACATACATATCAGATAATGAAAGAACTTCTTTCCACACCAGGCGCAATTGACCCTTCTAATTCACATTTGATGGCTTTTAACTTTGATAATGCTACACCATAAATTCTCTATATAGTTTGTTTCCAGTTCCCATTCACTATCTAGAACATCACCATCCATCGATGCATTGTGAGTCATGGTATTTTGTGGACACCTTTTCTGCACCGCTACCTACCCGAGTTGCAACCAATTGAACACTGTTGATTGGTTATCTTACTATTCAAACTATGTCTAGTCCAGGAATCATAACTACACCTATTGTGGGTGGTGTTCGACATTTTCCTACCCCTACTCCTTTCATATCGACTCCTTAACCTTCGAATATCACCCCTTTGGGTTCTATTAGTTTGACTACCATGAAAAATCCATTTGGTTGGAAGCCTCTTCTTAGTTCTAACCCCCAAACAATTTTGAATATGGTCAAATTTTCTGGTATGCACATACCTATTAGGGACATTCTTGTCCTGAATCATCCTATGGTAAAATATCTGTAACCATTCCTCCCACATTTAACTAGTAACTCAACCCACAACCACAAGGAACTTGAGCACCAATTAAAAAAAAAAAAAAAGGGAAAAACCACAATGCCATGGTTATCTAGGAAATAGCAAGGCAAGGCTAAAACCAATGTCTATCGAGGAAATTATCCATGTCAATGAAAAATCATAACCAAGGAACCACATGAATATAGCATGCATTAAAGAAATCATACATGCAACGTGTTACATGCAAAACAATCCAACTCTAGTTGTTGATCCACCTATTCCCTTGCTCTCTCTTGCCTTCATTTGCCTTCTTTCTCCAAATACAAAGTATGGCAAGAATCGCCAAGAATACTCCAACAAAACTCTATGCGTGTAAGAGTATAGTGAGAGAATAGATAGAGAGCTCCAAAAATAAATTAACAAAAGGTTGTGAACTTGTCCTCAAAGTCCTTTTTATCATTGAGGCCTCTATTTTCTTTATTTTCCCCTATTTTTTCTTCAATTTGTTTCTCATGCAATTTTCTATATGTGTGATTTTGTGATTTCACAAAGATATATCAACATGCATATCTAGAAGCCACACATGTAGATGATGAAGCACATATAGGAAAATATTTATAAAATCTTATTGTCATATTTGTTGTTTTCCTAATACTTCAAATTTTATTGGTACTCTATAAATGGGAAAGTGGGTTGAAATTATAGAGTTGGATATTGAAGACCTAGAATATATGATAGAATTTTCTGCTAAAGATCTAACATGGAACAAAATTGAAGGGGATCAAATAGCTATTATTCCTTATAGTCGACTGGAAGATTTCATAAATGGAGAGGAATCAGATGAATATGCTCCCACTCAATTTGTTGTTAATATGAATCGATCTAAAAAAGTGGAGGATGTCAAATGTGCGTGCATTAACACATATATCGAATATACCATGCGAGTCTTTATTTGTTGAATTAATTAGATACATCTAATTCAAGTTCAAGTGAAGTGAAAATGTGTTGACATGTTTTCTAATGTATTATCATTTTTCATATTTAGTTATTTGTGTGCATATGGTCGTGAGGTTACATGTAGATACAAATGTGATGAAAATACAAAGAATCCAAAAGGATCAACAAAAACAAAAAATGCAGTCCACACCAAAGCATAAAATTTGGTTGTAGATGTCACTTCATCATGCATAATCTTTTTATGTGTCCCAATGATGCTATTATAACATACACTGAGTGTAAACATTTTGATAAATCTCGTGCTTTTTTTCATGGAAAGAGTGCAGTGGGAAGACCTAAAATGTTCAAGTATGCACCACATATATCCTTCAATTTACGAGCTAGTGTGAAAAGGATGGTCGAATATTTAATGTCATAATGGTTTGGGACAAATTAATCTCTGATATGGAGAACCAATCTAGTGAGTTATTCACATGGGTGGGTCGGGACACTTTAATGACAACGATGGATATCTCTAACATTTACAATAATATTAGAGAAAATGAATATATGAAGGATGACAACGATCCAACAAGTGTCGAATGTTGGTATAATAAGTTTCCAGATAGTTTCTTTTTATACCAAAAACAAGATATTGTGCAAAACATGCCATTTATTATAGGCATACAAACACATTGGATGTGTTCCATGATGGTGACACATTCACTAAACAATGAAATTTAAATGGATTCTCCATTTAATATTAATTTGTATGGGGTGCGTATTATCAATATTTTGATTTCTATAGTGATCAAAAGGAAGTAATTTTTCTTGAGCATAATACTTATAATAATGTTTTTTCAATGTAGTATCAACTTTATACCTTAATGGTATTCGAAAAACATCGTAATGGTGTCCGAGTGGCTTGGGTTATTTCTTCACTCAATACCACAAATGATATTAAAAAATGGTTGGCAGCTTTATTGGTAATGGGAATGAAAGAGCGTCTAGATTGGAATGTAAAAGAATTTATCATAGACTATGTTGTTGTTGAGATTCAGGCATTAAGGTGCCATATTTGTTTTTACAAAAGCAACATGAAAAACATATTTCTTTCATAATTTACTCTATTGTAATGTTGTACCATTCACGTGTCTAACTAATTCCTCCATTCTATTATGTGTATGGCACGTCCTTCGAGCATGGGTGAAAAATGTTGGAAACAAAGTTAAAGGCAAAGAAAACAATGTCGAAATTTTACGTGCATTATGGAAAATCATGCACTCATGCAAGCATCGTGAGTCAGTATGAAAAGATGTTGCAGGAATATTTTCTGAATTTAATGAAGAGGAACATTTTTTGAAATATTTTCACACCACTTGGATATGTAATGATAAAATATGGAAGTGTTATGCAACATCATATCATGAATATTACTCTGTAATTAATTTTTTTAGCCATTATCTTTTAGTTGATAATATTTTTTGGTCATTACCTTTTCTAGATATGTGGGAAAACGCTTATCAAAAGTTTTCACATTCTAATAAAGACACGAATAATGAAATTGAGTCATACCATATGCATGTAAAATATAGGTACTTATATGAGGCAAATAATGCGTGCCACAAGCGTGTGCATTGGCTAATATTTATGCTGTTGAAAAAAGTTAAATTATATTTTATTCACAATCAACGTTTAAAAGAAGAAAGAGTTATAAGGCCTGCAAAGTGTAAGAAACAAGAGACTCTCTCAAATTCTAGAGAAATTCAGATACGAGATGAAGATTATCTGCATGACCCTACGAGTATAAATGAATTTATCTTGTCAAAAAGCATCTTGTCCACTCCATATGCCTACTCGTGTAAACAATAACCATTAAAATTAGCACATAATAAAATTAATATGTGATTTTTTCATTTCTTTCATAGCACATATACATTAGCTTAAATTTAGGGCCTTGGAATAGGTGGTGACTTTAAATAGCTATTATATGTTTTTATTGAAAAATTTTGAAATTTAACATAAATTTATTAGAATTACAAGTTTGATATATGAATTCTATACCATTCAGTTCTCCCATGTTTTCAGAATGTTTGATTTTATAATATTTAAAAATAAATTTAATTAAGTAAAAAAGACGATTTGATGAAATTGTAACAGAAAAACTATAAAACATAAAATAGTTGAAATTTTTTATTTAAATGTACTAAAAAATAAACCACATAAAAATTAAAAATAACCTTGCAAAGAACCCAAATGGGGAGGCTCTGCTGACTGTGATTTATTCACCTGACAAAATATTTGTCTGCACATAGAAAGTCCAACAACGGTTCCTTCACTGAATAGACTATTGCTAGCGAGAGTTAATGATTAGAAGGGTCATAAAATGACCAAGAAGAGCACAGAGAAATGGATAAAAATAAAGGTGACTCAAGAGATGAAACGAAGTAAGGCTAGTCTATTTTGGTGATGCCTTGAGTTGAGTTCGAAACGTAATAGAGCATAGGAGGAGTGATGGTGGATAACATGTTGGTGCACGTGGTGATTGGAATGGTGGTGCTTGGGATACTAGGGATGTACGTGATCCTTTAAAGAAAGGAACACCATTCCATTTGGGCAATGGATTTCGTCCATTTTGAAACACACTAGACCAGAGAAAGAGCAATGGTGGAAAATATGTTGGCATGGGTGGTCGTTGGCACGATGGTTATGGGGATGGGTCTTTATTAGATTTTGTACGTGGCATGAGTGTCAAAGTAGTGGGCCATATGGCTATTAGAGATGGCAAATATTAACGACCATGCACTAAGCCAATCATTGGCTTAGTGCATGGTCAATGCCTATGTATGGTATGGATGGCACACTTAGATTTTCAGGCCACCTCATGAATTTTCCAATATAGTTGTTTTCTTACTGGACATGCACAGGTTGTTATATCCATTCCTGAGTAAAAGCATTGAGGATGGTGGTACATTTGAAGGCTGAGTTAAAGGATTGAGGATGATGGTGCATCTCATGGCTCAGTGAAAAGGATTGAGGGATGATGATTCATTAATGGTATTTACTCTGCCCATCTACTAGCTCGCCCCTCTTGTATTGCATTGTTGTAAGCTGTAATCCTCGCCTTCTAGTTCTAGAGTGGGAACATGCCCACGAGCTACCCCGAGAAGTTGGGTCAAGGAGATAGAGGCAGAAAGCTAAGAAAGGGGTCACCATCACAACTAAGATTGGAAACAAGCACTGCCATAGGTTGGTTGCAAAAATCAATCCCTCAACTCTGTTAGTTTAAGAAATTATAAGATGCATCTTGAAGCTAGCTGCTTTGAGTATGCTTGTTAGTGCATGACAACAATTGCAGTAGGCCTTGAAGTGTTGGTTTCCCAGAAAAAAATACAAGTATTGTATTACACAACAAAGAAAATATCTAAACACTACACATTCATGCACACATCACAAATATCATTGTTTTAATATAATACTAATGCCATAGCTTCAACCAACCAATATAGTTTTAATGCCATAGCTTCAACGAACAAATATCATTGTTATCAACGGATCTATTAAAGGATGACAAGGATTGGAAAATCCTACAGATTCTACTGTGAATTTTTACCTTTAGCGACCCTTGTGCATTGGTGCATAGTAGCAGTGATAGAAGCATAACACCTGCAGTGCCCATACAATATGTTCCACGTTACCTCAAATTTAAGGGAAGCGATATATTCGTCATCCATTGAGTTGAATCAATGTCCATTACCCAATATAAGAGAAAATAAAAGTTATTTGAGGGATACATACCTACGCAAAGGCATAAAATTTGCATAACCATGAAATTTCGTGTGGACACCATGATATATGATCTGATGAGATAGATTGTATCTGTTGGAATACAATCTCTGTTAGTTTAAGAGATTGTGGTAAGTCTGCGATCTATTAAATTCGTTAAAATATTTAAACAAGTCTGCGATATAATACACATCGAGTGTATCCATTTACACTTAGTGTATCAATGTATCCATTTAAGTCTTCCGATGCATGAATTTCTTCGAGATTCATTTGAAGTTTTCTTTAAAAAAAAAAATTCTCAGTATCGTTACTATACAATTTTTCTAATATTTATTCGGTCAGCTTTCATCAAATTTTTTCATATGTGCAGTGGCTAATGTATAAATTGTTAGATTTGGACTGTATGTATTATTTAATGTTATGATGGGTGATATATAAGATGTTTTATTTTAAATTGGAATGGAATTTAAATTAGAATTGTTTTTAATATTGCATATGGAATACTGAATAGTCGTATGTCTTGGAAGTTGCTCGCTCTAAATAGTCTTAATAGTCGTGATACTGCATTTGAATACTCGCAATACTACGCATGGAATACTGAATACTGATTCTTCTTTCTTGGAATACTGATGGGTGATATATCTTGGACGTTGCTCCGTCTGCACCTTTTATATTAAAAACAAACCTTGATTTTTAATAATGAGTTATACCAAGTAATTGTGTATACAAATTAATATCTTATAAATTAATTGTGTATATTTATACTGAAGTTGGTTTTTATATAAATTAATATCCGATAAATAGTTTTTTATTTTTTTTACTTTAAATTACAAGTTTTTGTCGATTTATCTTTCCTACTCAACAAGATTGTACAAGAAATCGTCGGATGTGTCATTTTTCTTTTATCTAAATATCTACGGTGCATTTTAATTTCAAGTATTTTTAGTAAAAATGATTCTTATATTTCAATTATTATTGATGATGATGATAGTGGTTATCTTAACCAAATTAGTCTATACGACCTATAATTTTCTTAGTTTTTAATTGTCTCCCTCCTCATCTTTCTTCGGGATATTGATGTTGTAGCTTTTTTTTTCC
Organism: Pinus taeda; assembly: GCA_000404065.3. NCBI lineage: Eukaryota > Viridiplantae > Streptophyta > Pinopsida > Pinales > Pinaceae > Pinus > Pinus taeda. The sequence continues at coordinate 126,021 of APFE031644683.1, forward strand.
TCTATGGTCTTCCAGCTATCTTGCATCTCCTTCATCTCTTCTAGTTCTTGGGACAATGGTGTCTAAGAGTGTCTTAGACACTGGTGTCTTAGCTTCGAGATCTATTGTGTTCGTCCTCTTGAAGATAGACGGAGAAGAAGTTTGGTCTAGGAGATTTGCTTTGCTATTAAATGAAGATTTATTGTATGCAATATTTGAATCCTCATAACTATTGATGCTTGAGGGGTTGTCAAGTTCACTTTTTTGTTGCTGGGTGGGGCTTTCTCCCCACTTGTTTTGAGAGTTGTTTCTTTCTTGCCCGATTTCTTGTGATTCAGAGTTTTCTCTACAGTATTCTTCTTTGATGACAATGTAATGTTCTTTTTGTGCTCCTTCCCACCATGTATATATGCCGTGGTTTTTTCTACCAAAATTACTTTAGCACATTTTTTTTTTCTATTAGTATTTATTTTAATAGGTTTATGATTTAGTTTAAGGGCGGTTCTAGTTTAGTTTATTTTCATTTAAGTGTTTTTAATCTTTTAGTTTAGTTTGTTTTCATTTAAGTGTTTTTAATCTTTTAGTTTAGTTTGTTTTCATTTAAGTGTTTTTAATCTTTTAATTTAGTTTAATTTAACTTATTTTTAAATAGTTTTAGTTAATGGTTTATTTGATTTTAGACTTGTTTTAAATATAGATTTAGTTTAATTTTATTATAAGTTTAAATTAATTAATATTATATATATATAATTATATATATATATGGGGTTCACAATGAGAATTCTATATACATGCATTTGATTTAAATTGTTGAGAGATAAGGATATTTTAACAAAAAAAATTATGGATATTTAATTAAAATAAATATTTAATATATTTTTATTTTCATTTAATTTAAATTAAATTAAGTAAATTGATGGATTGGGTTGATTACACTTTTAAAACCAACAAATTAACATTGAACCAACTAAATTATTCACTTAAGGCCAAAATAATCTTGTAGTTACATTAAGATTGTGGGGATAGGTATCTACATAATCTTCCATGATCATTTGCATTGACACATAGTTATTTTCTTGTATGGTTCTTTAAAATAATTTTCAATAGATGTGGTCACAACATGTTTGGATAGAAAAGCATTATTTTCCAAGTGTTGATGCTTAGGTTGGGACCTAGAGTTTGATGGAGTCACAAGCTCTTTCAAGTTTCAATGCTTCCCATGAACCTTTGGAATTAGGGAAAACTTTAAGGATGAGAGTTTATCTTAAAGCTTAGCAATGTTGGGGAGCCTTACTAGTCCCTAATATCCAAATTTTAAAATATTTGATGATAATGTTGTATGCACTTGTCTATAATGCGACTTTTTGAACGCCTTTCCGGTGGGTTTTTCCGGTCAGAATCCGGCAGCAATTTATTGGAATCGCAAGTTTGATAGCTAGTTTCTGCACAATCAAAGTGTCCCAGGGGTTTTTCAGGGTGCTGAATCCAAATATGCAGTTAAAAAACCATTTTAATTGCAACAAATCAAGATTTAACCTCAATTTCTTCCCCGGATTCCCTTACCAGAATCTCCAAAAAGTCACATTATAGACAACTCCATTTTGTAAACAAATTTAGATATCTAATTATTTTATATTAGACAATATATAATATTGGCGATTTTTAAGGTAAAATCATTTTATACTATAAAATATGGCCGAATTCATTTTTTGAAAAATGGAAATTGGTGAACCTTTTGTTTTGGGAAAAAAAATGGAATATCAACCCACCTGCAAATATTATCCCCTAAAATATTCCCTGCTTGGAATATAGGATCCCCTTAAATCCATCTATGAAAATGTATCTTGGTGGCCAACAATATGTTCATAACAAGTGTCACTTTCATGAAATTGAGAAGGAAACTAAGAAAAATATTTCATGGCACTCAGAATTTCCCCTAGTGCCCCTCATTATATTTGTAGCTATCATACCTTTAGTCACTCCTTCAGTGGACTTGATCATCATTTATTGAGAGTGATTAGAATATAATTTTACTATAAAAAATGAGAGAATAGTCATTGGAATCCTAAGGCAGTGTTTTTTCTATTTTAGGAGGAAAGCTTTTCCATCAATGTGCTTTATCAAAACACATTTATAAAACATGTTGAACCAACTAAGTATGAAATTTCAATTAAGATACATTTTTTTTGAGTATATTATTTTTTCATCATATTAATCCTTTAACCTATCACTTGAACATCAAATAGATTTAAATAGATAGGAAAGACCATGAACACTCATTTTTCTAGAATTTCAAGGCCTCCCTCCATTATATGGCAAGTTATTACTCTTTATGTTTCTCTAGTATGTTTTGTTATGTTTCCTTCTATTGCTCATATGAGTATTTCAACACTAAATTCATGCTTATCTATTATAATTCTTTGTGTCAAGTGCTATTGCATCTAGCTCATCTACTATTCCAACAGCCACCATGGTTGGAACTAACCAGTGCTTTGAAACTTCTCATATATATCTAATTTAAGTATCCCAATATAATAATCTTATTTTAGTTTTAGTGTTTTTCACCTTTTAATTTAGTTTAATTTAACTTATTTTTAATATAGTTTTAGTTAATGGTTTATTTGATTTTAGAATTTTTTTTTAAACATAGGTTTAGTTTAATTTTATTAGAAGTTTAAATTAATTTTAGTTTTAATTTGATTATTTAGTTCCAAGTTTAAATTAATTAACATTCTAAATAAGTATTTTTTTTTTCTTTCATAGGAATGATAAATAGAAGGTTCGCATTGAATAATTTTTATATACATGCATTTTCATTAAATTGTTGGGATATGAGGACATTTTTAAGAAAAAATCAAGGATATTTAATTTAAGTAGATATTCAATACATTTTATTTAATTTAATTTGATGTAAGTAAATTTACGGATTTGGATATAGTTTTGTTTAGTGTAGTTAAATTCTGAATGAATGACAAATTTCGAATTGGTTCTGGTTTTTTATTAAAGGAATTATAATTGGTTAAACGGAAATTTGTGTTTTTGTCAATTATAAATTTTTGGTGTATAAAATTGTTATCTAGTTTACGGATATTTTGATAAATTATTAAAAAAAATATCAATTTAACTAATTACATTGATATGGACTACAAGTTATAGAAAAAATACTAAATGAGTGCATTTTATTAAGGCACTCCTTGTGCCATAATCAACTATTGGAAATAGTGTTGATGTCTTATTTACCCAACTCTAACCGAGAGGTTAACTTGCCTAGTTGATTCCTCTAATCTCTCCTTCACACAAACAAAAAACTAACTATATAAATATGATCTTATAATCATAATTATAATTAATATTATCATATAAATCATTAATCTTTAACATTTATTTAATATTAATAAATATTTTAAAATTTAATTTAAATAATAAAATAATTGAAAATTTTGAATTACTCTTTTAAAAATAAAATATTCTGTTTTTTAAATCCAATTTAAAAGGTTTAGATTTGAACAATATTTAAGTTTTCCACTTTTATTAATTGTAACTAAATTTTCAAATGTTGAAAAAATAAAAACCTTATGTAATGTGCATAATAGATTATTACAATGAAATGAATGTATATTAAATAATTTAAAATAATATTATAATTTTCTATATGTTCTTTATTATATAGTAATTTATATAATTAATAAATTTATATTAAAATATTTTTAAAAATTTAAAAAATATTGAAGAGGAGTTTTGAATTATTTTTTTAAATAAAGTATTATCATTTTCAAATTCCAATTTGAGATTGTCAAATTTTCAATATTTAAATTTTCAACTTCTTTTTAATAATAATTAATATTGCTTTTTAAACTATTAGGTAACGTGCATGGTTGACGCTCATTAAGATTATTATTATTATTATACATTTTTAAGGTAATGGCGAAGATAGACACCAATTTGGTGTATGAAACCTCCTTGTTTGTGTACAAGTGACCCACCTCCGTCCAACGATTTGGCTGCTAAGTCTATGAAGGTATACATACTCTACCCCCTCTAGTTTTGAACCCGTGACTAATTAGGAGGTAACATATGATCTTAACTATTAGCCCCACTAAAACTATATATAGTCTATCGAAGATTAAAAAACAAAAAAAATAATTAAATTTTTTAACATGTTATTTTTATAATCTAAAAGAAGAAAAAGATAATACATTAATATTGTTTCATATTAATCTATTAATTTAACATAATTTATATTAAATCAATTTAAAACAATATTTTTATTTTTCTATTAATCTTTTTCATATATAATAATTTATATAATAATACATTTTTATTAAATAATTTTATATCTACAATGCAGTTTTTCAAAAATTTAAAAAAATTAATTATATTTTTAAATTCCAATAAAAAATGAAAAACTAAATTTGAAAATATAATATATATATATAATATATATATATATATATATATATATATATAACATTATGAATAAATACAATAAATTATTTATAATTGAAATAAATTTATATTAAATAATTTAAAAAATAATACTATATTTCTTAGTATTTAATTCACATGGGAAAAATCAAAATGATCATTTTTTAAAAATAATAATTAAATTGATGTGTATTTTAATATCCGAATAAGGACATGGTACCATTATTTTAGTCTATAATCATAATTTAAATAAAAAAAATCATTAATCCATTTTAAAAAAATCAATACTTTTAAATAATAACTAACTTAATATAATATAATTTTGTTTCATATAATTAAAAAATTATAATAACTCATTTTATATTATGATTATTAATGATGGTGGTAGTGGTCAATGTTCACTAAAACGAGTATTGTTTATTAGATCTTAAGAAAGAAAATGATTAATTAACTCTTTGATACTTTATTTCAATGATAAAAAAGAAGGGAGAGAAGCATTCACTATAGGTTTTCTTACTTAACAAGTCCAGAAAATTGGTAGTGTGGCAAATGCTTTGAAAGGAGAATTGATGTGAGTAAGGGTCTAGTAATCCAAGAGAAAGTGGTTTTCATCTTCAGCTATCTTAGTATCACAAAGGGGGGGAATTCTTTTGTTACAAGGTGTTTTGAGAATAGACTAACATGCAGTTTCATTCTGAAGTTCATGAGAATTAGTTATCTTTGCAATGTTCATTTTCTTCTTAACACTGGTCAAGGCAAACAAATAATTTTGGTTAGTAAGAGTGGGGTTAATCACCTCCTTATAATATCTTAGATTCCTTTTTCCCTCTAACACCTTATCATCCCACAACTTATCCTTAAATTTGGAATTAATAGTGCTTTTGATATTATCCTTACCATAGGTTTGGATAATTCCTTTTTAATATTATCTTTACCATGGTAAGATCAGATAGGCCTCTCTTACCATATGTTTTTAGTAATGCCCCTAGCGCTGAAAGCGGCTTAATGCTCAAAGTATCACTTAAAGCGACTTAGTGCTCAAAGAGTAGAGAAGGATATGCGATTCAACTAATTTCATACATGATGTTCAAATAAATTTTTTGTATATACACAACTTCTCTATATGCACAATTTCCATTTATGCACAACTTCTCTATACACAACTTTCATATATGCGCAATCTTTGTGTATGCATAATGTCCGTATATATAAATTTCATATATACGTAATTTCCATGTATCAACAACTTTTGTATGTTTAAGTGCCATATATGGCACATATATGGAAGTTGCACATAGACAAGATATATGCATATATATAGAATTTGTGCATACATGAAAGATTATGATACAAAGTATGCACATATATAAATTTTGTGTGACTTTCGTATATACACATATTCTTTTACACACATATCTTCCATATATGCCCAACTTTCGTATATGTGCATTTATTTTGTATATGCAAAACTTTTGTATATGCACATATCTGTAAACAACTTCAACCTCCATATATATACAATTTTTGCATATAAAAATGTATTCCATATGTGTGCAACTTTCGTATCTACACATATACGGAAGTTGTATATATACGGAGGTTGTGCATATATGGAAGATATGTAATACATATTATGAACATATATAGAAGTTGTGCGACTTTTGTATGTGCATATCTGTCATATAGGCACATATCATTTGTATAAGTACATTTTTTGTATATGCGCATATCTTTTGTATATGTGCATATATGGAAGTTTTGCATATACGATAGATGCACATATATAGAATACTTGCATATAAAGAAGATATCCACATATAAGGAAGTTACATATATATGGAATATATGTGCATATACAGAAGTTGCGCGTATACGGTAGATGCGCATATACAAAAGATGCACATATCAAAAGTTACATATATTGAAGTTGCACATACACACAGGTTATGCGTATATATGAAAGTTGCACATATACAGAAGATATGTGCATATATGGAAGTTTCGCATAAACGCAATATATGCACATATACGGAAATTGTGCAAAAATTTAGCCTCTATATAGGCACAACTTCTGTATATACACATCTTCTATATATGCACATATCTTCCATATATGCGCAAATAGATATGCACATATACATACGTTTGTGCATTTCTTTCGTAGATGAGCATATTTAGAAGTTGCGCATATATAGTATATGTGCCTATACGGAAATTGTGCATATTGTCGAGAGATTGTCATATATGCATGTTACCGAAGTTTCCCACAACCTTTGTGTATGCACAACTTATATATATAAATATATATATATATATATATAAATAATATATATTATCTATACGAAAGGTGCACATTTACAAAAGATATCCACACATATAGAAGATATGTGAATATACAAAACATATTTACATAAATTGAAACTGTGAATATACTAAAGATATGCACATATTCACATAGATTGAAGTTTGTTTGCTTCTTCTTAATAGTATACTTTGCAGAGTAGAACACCTTTTGGGTGTCATTTCACTTTTTTTATTTTGTGTGAAATTTCCATTATTTTACTATTTGATCTAGTTAGTCTTAATTTGTTGTTGAAAGGCTTGTAATATGTTAAGTTTATATATTTTGTTTAGATCCTAGAGTGTCTTTTTGTGTGCATTTGATCAATTTTCAAAGTTTGTTTTTTGAATGGTTTTGTGAAAAGAGAAATTTATTATTTTTAATGATGTAGTTTCTTTTTGACAAAAGTATATTACTTGAATTGGATTTTTCTTTTGGATTTTTCTTTGGATGCATGTTTTGTATGATTTAATTCCTTATTTGAAAATGGAAAGCTTTAAATTCTTGCATTTATAGGAGGGCATATTTTTGGTTTTGAAACAAAACAATAAGTGGTGAAAACATCTTCATACTAATTTGATCGGAGTTGAGAACATTTTGCATTTGGGAAAATTAAAATGTTTTTTTCTTTCTTGTAATATAGAATTCATTGAAATGAATGTTTCCTTTTCATTTCATTAATATTTTAATTCGTGTCAAAATAGCATCTTGTCCATTCCATATGCAGATTCTTGTAAACAATAACCATTAAAATTAACACATAATAAAATTAATATGAGATTTTTTCATTTCATGAGTAGCAAACATACATTGGAATAGGTGGTGACTTTAAATAGCTATTATATGTTTTTATTAATTTTTTTTGAAATTGAACATAAATTTACTAGAATTACAAGTTTCATATATGAATTTTATACTATTCTCCAAATTTTTAAGAATGTGGATTTTTATATATTTAAAAAAGAATTTTAAGTAAGTAAAAAGACTATTGGATAAAATTGTAACTAAAAGCTATAAAACATAAAATAGTTGAAAGCTCTTATTTAAATGTACTAAAGACTAAACCACATAAAAATGAAAAATAGCCTTGACCCAAATGGGGAGGCTGTGATTTATTCACTTGACAGAATATTTGTCCACACATAGAAAGACCAACAACGGTTTCGTCACTGAATCGCTGGCCAGATTTAACGCTTAGAAGGGTCATAAAGTAACGAAGAAGAGCAGTGAGAAAGGGATAAAAATAAGGGTGACTAGAGAGATGAAACGAAGTAAGGCCAGTCTGTTTTGGCCATGCCTTGAGTTTAGTTCTAAACATAATAGAGAAGAGGAGGGGTGATGGTGGAAAACATCTTGGCTCAGGTGGTCATAGGGATGATGGTTTTGAGGCTACTAGGGATGTATGTGATCCTTTAAAGGAAGGAACACCATTCTATTTGGGCAATGGATTTAGTCCAGTTTGAAATGCAGTAAAGTAGAGAAAGGGCAATGGTGGAAAATATGTCTGCATGGGTGGTTTAGTCCATTTTGAAATGCAGTAAAACAGAGAAAGAGCAATGGTGGAAAATATGTCTGCATGGGTGGTCGTTGGCACGATGGTTATGGGGATGGGGCTTTACTGGATCTTGTACTTAGCAAGAGTGGCATAGTAGTGGGCCAAATGGCTATTAGAGATGGAAAATATTAAGAAGAGTGCACTAGGTTAATCAATGGCTTAGTTCATGGTCAATACCCATATTGTATGGATGACACACTTAGATTTTCAAGCCACCTCATGAATTTTCCAGGATAGTTGTTTTATTACTGGAAATGCTTGGGTTGTTATATCCAATGCTGAGTAAAAAGATTAAGGACGACCGTACATTTTAAGGCTGAGTTGAAGGATTGAGGACAAAGTTACATCTCATGGTTCAATGAAAAAGATTGAGGGACTATGATTCATTAATGGTACTTATTCCCATCTACCAGCTCTTACCTCTTGTATTGCATTGTTGTAACCTGTAATCCCCGCATTCCAGTTCTGGAGTGGGAACGTGCCCAGGAGCTATAGCTGGGTGAAGGAGATAGAGCAAGCTGAGAAAGGGGTCAGCATCATAGCTGAGATTAGAAATAAGCACCGTCATAGGTTGGTTAGAAAAATCAATCCCTCAACTCTGTGAGTTTACGAGATTATAAGATGCAGCTTGCAGCTACCCCTTTGGGTATGATTGTTAGTGCAGGACAACAATTGCAATAGGCCTTTGAGGTGTTGGTTTTCCGAAGAAGTGCAAGTAGTATATGACACAACAAAGAAAATATCGAAATACTGCACATTCATGCACACATCACAAATACCATTGTTTTAATATAATTTTAATGCCATAGCTTCAACCAACCAATATAGTCTTAATGCCATAGCTTCAACCAACAAATATCATTGTTATCGACGGATCTATTAAGGGATGACAAGTATTGGAAAATCATACATACTTCGAATTTTTACCTTTAGCAACCCTTGTGCATTGTTGCATAGTAGCATTGACATGAGCATAACACCTGCATTGCCCACACAATATGTTCCACGTTACCTCAAATTTAAGGGTAGGGATATATTCGTCATCGATTGAGTTGAATCAATGCCCATTACCTAATATAAGCAAAATGAAAAGTTACTTGAGGGATACATACCTTTGCAAAGGCACAAAATTTGCATAACGATGAAATTTCGTGTGGACACCAGGATATATGATCTGATGAGATAGATTGTATCTGCTCGATACAATCTCTGTTAGTTTAAGAGATTGTGGTAAGTCTGCGATCTATTAAATTCATTAAAATATTTAAACAAGTCTGCCATATAAGCACATAGTATCTGCTCGATACAATCTCTCTTAGTTTAAGAGATTGTGGTAAGTCTGCGATCTATTAAATTCATTAAAATATTTAAACAAGTCTGCCATATAAGCACATAGTGAAATAATACACATGAGTGTATCCGTTTACACTCAGTGTATCAATGTATCCATTTAAGTCTTCCTATGCATGAATTTCTTCGAGATTCATTTGAAGTTTTCTTTAAAATAAAAATAAAAATAAAAAAAATATCTTATATCGTTACTAAACAACTTTCATAATATGTATTCATATCTACAGCGGCTAGTGTATTTATTATTTAATGTTATGATAGGTGATATATAAGATGTTGTTTTTAAATTGGAATGGCTTTTAAATTAGAATTGTTTTTAATACTGCATATGGAATACTGAATAGTCGTATGCCTTGGTAGTTGCTCCCTGTAAATAGTCGTAATAGTCGTAATACTGCATATTGGATACTCGTAATACTGCATATGGAATATTGAATACTGAATTTTTTTCATGGAATACTGATGGGTGATATATGTTGGACGTTGCTTCCTCTCAAACTTGTATATTAAAAACAAACCTTGATTTTTAATAATGA
>APFE031644685.1:1907-14278 GCA_000404065.3 Pinus taeda
AAACTTGTTAGATGTAAATGGGTTTACAAAACCAAGTATGGACCAGATGGGAAAGTTGATAAACATAAATCTCGTCTTGTTGCTAAGGGTTTTTCACGGGTTGAAGGCATTGACTACACTGAAACCTTCTCCCCTATTGCCAAAATAAATTCCTACACATAGTACCAGCATCAACATCATCGACAACACCTAATCCAAACCCAAATCCTAAACCATAAACAATAAACCCTATCCCTAAACACTAATAATTTTATAACATTTTAAAATACCTTTTTGCAACTTTTTAAAGTGTTTATTAAAAGCATTTAATAAAGTTTTATATCCCTAAACCCTAAACCTTAAGCATTTATAACATTTTAACAAGTGTTTTGTAACTTTTATTTTAAGTTTTTATTAAAACAATTTACTAAAGTGTTATAAACCCTAAACCCTAAGCCCTAAACACTAGACCCTAAACCCTAAACCCCAAACCCTAATCCCTAAACCCTAAACCCTAAACCCTAAACCCCATAAACTAAAACCTAAACCCTAGGCATTTAATAACATTCTAAAAAGCATTTTGTAACTTTTATTTAAATGTTTATTAAAATAATGTACTAAACTGTTATAAATGTTAAACCATTAACCCTAAAACCTAAACCCCAAAACCTCAACCCTAAACCCTAAACTGCAAGCCCTAAACCCTAAACCATAAACCTTAAGAATTTATAACAGTTTAAGAAGAATTTTGTAACTTTTATTTAAGTGTTTATTAAATTTTTTTACTAAAGTGTTATAAACCCTAAACCATAAACCCTAAACACAAAAACATAAACCCTAAACCCCAAAACCTAAACCCTAAACCCTAAAACCCAAACCCCAAACCTCGAACCCTAAATCGTAAACCCTAAACCCTATCCATTTTATAACATTCTAAAAAAATGTTTTGTAACTTTTATTTAAGTGTTTATTAAAAGCATTTACCAAAATGTTGTAGACCCTAAACACTAAACCTTAAACCTAAATCCAAAACCCCAAACCTTAAACCCTAAACTCTAAACCCTAAATTCCTGACCCTAAACCCTAAACCCTAATCATTTTATAAAATTTTAAAAAGTATTTTGAAATTTTTATTTAAGTTTTTATTAAAAGAATTTACTAAAGTCTTATAAACCCTAAACCCTAAATCATAAACCCTAAACCCCAAACTGTGAACTTTAAACCCTTAACCCTAATCATTCGATAACATTTTAAAAAGCGTTTTGTAATTTTTATTTAAATGTTTATTAAAAGAATTTACTAAAGTGTTATAAACCCTCAACCCTAAACTATAAAGCACAAATACTAAACCCTAAACCCTAAACTCTAAATTCTAAACGCTAAACCCTCGTAATTTTATAACATTTCAAAAAACATAGTGTAACTTCTATTTAAGTGTTTATTAGAATCATTTACTAAAGTGTTATAAACTCTAAACTCTAAACACCAAACACCAAACCATAAACCCTAAACTCTAAACCCTAAGCATTTTGTAACATCTTAAAAAACTTTCATACTTTTATTGAATTGTTTATTAAGAGGATTTACTAAAGCCTTATAAACCCTAGACTCGTAACCCTAAACCCTAAGTAATTTATAACATTTTAAAAAGTGTTTTGTAACTTTTTTTACGTGTTTATTAAAAGAATTTACTAAAGTGTTATAAACTTTAAACCCTAATCCATAAAACCTAAATCCTAATTAATTTATAACATTTTAAAGTGTGTTTTGTAACTTTTATTTAAGTGTATATTAAAAACATTTACTAAATTGTTATAAACCCTAAACCCTAAATGCTAAAGCCTAAGAATTTTATAACATCTTAAAAACTATTTGTAACTTTTATTGAAGTGCTTATTAAAAGTATTTACTAAAATGTTATAAACCCTAAATCCTCAATCCTAAACCCCAAACCCTAATCCCTAAACCATAAAACCTAAGAATTTTATGAGAATCTATAATAAGGGAAGACCACACTTGGGTATGTGAGTGTAGGAGGGAGAAAATTGTGGTACATTAGATACCCCGACCTTTGTTTTTCCACCCTTATTCATAAACCTATTTGTTTTCATTTATTTTTCTTCATAACTCATCGAGTCTCAACGAGATGAATGCATTGTGTAATATGTAGCAGCATATACCCCCTTAAGGTGGAGAAGGACTGGTGTCATTCTTGTGAATTTGCGTTGTAACTCTTTGTAAATATATAAATATTAAATTGTAATTTTCACTTCATTGATCCCATTGTGATGCTATTTGGATTTCTATGTAGGTTTCTTGCATTTTTCTTTCTACAAAAAGTAAAAAGGAATATTTACCCTTTTCCATATAATGGGGATACTTGCAAGCGATAAGAAACACATATCTCTAAGCTTCAGCATAATTTAGGGTACAAGTGAACGAAGAAGATACATAGAAAACAAGCTTCCAAACTTTACTATGTTTGTATGGATACTCGTAATGGCATTTCAGCTCGCTAATGCACCAAGAACATTCCATAGATTGATGAATGATGTATCAAGATATTATCTGGTTTATTTTGTCATTGTGTATTGTGATATCATTCTCCTCTATATCAAAATATGAACATAACACTTATAGAATCTCAAAGCCGTATTATGAAAATAAGTAAGACAGAAGAAACCTTTGATGAATTTCAAGAAGAGTTTATTTTCCATGGACTTTGTAACTTACCTCGACTATATGGTAGGTGTAGATGGATTGTATATCAACCTAGAGATGAGACAGGTCATAAATTGAGTGGTCAATTCCAACCTATGTCAGTGACAAACTTGAAGTCTACATCACATTACTTTGACATCTCATTGTGTTTCAATTCCTTAACCAAGGGAAATGTAGAAAATAAATGGGAAGATGCACAACAATATTTTGATGAAGCCATGACACAAATCTATAATGAACCTTTGGTGATAATGTTAGATAAATTTCCATTACAAGTGGAGCTTGATATTGATATGTAGCAAGGGATCCATTCTTAGTGGTGCAAGAAACACTTAAAAAGTACAAGAAGCACTCAAATAATATTCCTTGAAGTGATGATCAACTATCCAACCATAAGGAGTGGATACAATGTAGTGGCACTATGTCTTAGTCGAGGAGGTGTATTATAGCGATTATTTAAACAACAATACTAGTACATAGACTAAAGTACCACCACACGAGATGGTACCCCCCTTGATATAACTATGATGGAACCTCCCTCAATGTCATAGGGTTGGATTTACCTAGGAATGAGTGGAATTATGCCAACAAATATTCTCTATGGTAATATTCCACATGGCAGCACGTGGGTGCCACGATGCATGATTATGAAACCCTACAAAATGAATATGGAAACCCTAGGAAAAAAAAAAAATGACCCCAAAATGTGAATAGAGAAGATACATATTTTTTAGACCCCATTCTCATAATCACACACTAGTAGTTGAGTTAACCTAGTATCCAGCTCCTTATGCTTAATTGTTAATGGGGTATGTTACATATATGATTGTTCAAGAAGATATGTTTGCACCTTAGAAATGAAATGGATCCTTGGCTATGTAGAAAATCTAGTATCTTCAAGAGGGTTTTCTCCTCTACTTCCATTTCATCCAAATCTTCTATGATTACCTAAAAAACTTGTCTCCATTGCAATTTATTCCAACATTGTCTCCACATCATGTAGTTCAATCTCCATATCCATTGTGCCTTGAATTTTCTTATATGGGTTTTTCCTTTTCCTTGTAGAAGTGTGTTGTATGGACTTGGGTTATGGTCCTAAGGATTCCTTGGTGTGACCTTTGATCCTGTTGTGGTAGATTTTTCTCTGCTACAGCTTCAAATTTGTTTTTGGACAGAAGGGACTCCCTGGAGTTCGAGTTTTGGGGCCTAGAGTTCCTCCTCCTTGTAGCCAATTGTTGAAACCTTTATGATTAGTTCTTATGATTATTTCCTTCAACATGGGGGTATCAGTGACAGATAAATTCGTATAGTGGTAGCCATGTTCATGGCAACTTCTACAACAAAAATGGATATGGTTATAATCAATTGGTTGGATGATATCCTAATGATTGGGGAAGATAAGTATGCATTATGATAGTAATTCTAAGACATTCATGTACACACATATCCTGGAATATGCCTCTTTGATTTGGTTATTTCTGACACTTTTACATAATTTCCAATGATATTGCCAATTCCCACTATTTCCCACACAGGAGCAACGGAAAATTTTTCTTTATCTGGGATGCAATGAGGCATCCAAAACAAGATGAAGAGAATAGCATTATTAAGAAAATACAGGCCATTCATAACAAAATTTTAACAATCCTCTAAATTGATGAATACCATCATAAGAAAACCTTTGGCTCTAATCTAGAAATCAACATTCACTTTTGGCTTCCGTTTAGCCTTGATCCATGAGGGAAAATCTTCATTTGGTGGCTAACCTCCATTAAATTTGAAGATTAATGTGTGGCCTTGAATGGATTTTATGTGCTCCAGGATTTTATCTTACTTGACCTTATATATGTTGTTTTGAAGGACATTTGGAACACAACAGATTGATATATTGTTTTTCCATGCAGTTCCCATGATTGGGACATATTTGTGACCTCCTTGTGATGAATTTCAGTGGGGGGATTGATGAGGTGCTGCCTCCACCACATTCTTCCTAGAATTAGCATCTCTCGATACTACACTCTGGTAGGAGGGGATGCACCCTCTCCCCTAGATGACGAGGCCATAGGTTGATCAGAATCATGTTCAAATTGATGTCCTAGAAAAATATTAGAGTGAGGTGTGGAAAATTTGCAAAGGTTTTAGGGTTTTTGTTATCATTAAAAAATGACCACCTAGCCATTTCTAACTAGGTGGATTGAAATACACCTTGCAGGATTTATTTTACCATAGTAAAATCACTTTCACCATGGGAAATAATTAAGCAAACCATTTTTATTAAATTATTTATCATTAAAAAAAACTCAAAAAACTCATGGGAAGAATTGAATAAATTATTATTTATAATTTTCTCTAGGAATAATTATTAAATAATTGTTTGATAATTATTCCTTGTCACATTTGACTAAATTACCTAGGAATTACTAAATAAATCATTATTTATTTATTATTCCTTAATTCTATTATTGCAATAATTCTTAAATCATCGTTTAATAATTATTTCAATTTCACACCATTGTTAATCCTCACAAAATAATTAATAAATCATTTTATTTGTTATTTATTTCTAGATAAAGATATTTGACCATTTCGAATATCTTTTCCCTCTCCAAAAAATATAATAAATTATTCCTAATGGTTAGATCTTGATTTCCTCAATATTATTTTATCATTTTCCATTATCAAGATCAACCTAATACTTTGTTATAAATAGGAGGTTTTTCTATTCATTCTTCACCATGATCATTATCATTTTCACCATTATCGTCTCTTTTCACTTGAGCTCCCATTTCAATTCTACACATTGTTTAGGGTCTTTCACACATTGAAAGTTGTTTATATCTTTACAGACTGATGGGGTAGAATAAATGTAACATGGAGTAAACCAAGAGCTCTCACAAATTGAATAGTAATCAGTAGGATGGTCTAGATTTGATCCTAAGTAGCCTCAAATTCTTGTCCCATTTTAGGATGATAAGTTTCCTCTCTCTCAGGAGTATGAGTTAGAGTGGAAAATGGGGACATTACTACCTTGCGCATAAGTATGTTTGTTAGGATGTGGTGATTTATTAGCCATAAAAATGAAACTTCCCTCCTTCTAGTGCCAAAATGTTGATGGTGTTGGATCCCATCAACATGCAAGGGGGTATCCCTTATGAAAAGTCCCAATTAGACTTCACACCATTATGAATAGGATCCCTTCCAAAATTACGGCTTGGTTGCGATGATTCTTCAAAATTTCCCTTAGCTACGATGGTTAGCACAAATGATTAATATGCATGTCTTTTGAATGAACAAGTGAGTATGCCTTGTGGAATGTTCAGTTGTAGAATATATCAAGGTTCTTTCACTCAAGGGAAAATAAAAGCGCGCCTTCCGGAGAAGAGTACCAATAATCATATAGTAAATATAGACAAGCACATATATATGAAAGAATCGTTGATCAACTAGCAAAATATTTCACAAAGAAGAAATGATCATTAAAAGAAGTACAACACACCTTCAACAAGATACACACCAAATCCACTGAAATAGTTCAATTTATTTAGTGCATATGAAAACAACATATATCGCGAACATTCAAAGAATATTCTTATAACATTTATGACACAGAAATGAAAGTGTGATCACTTAATGAACTTCAAGTATTAAGCAAATGTCCCAAGATACATTGGTACAATGAACACCACTATCTCCAATAGTGGAGTGTAAGAGCTATCACTTTCTCCTTCAAGGAACTATCTTCATATCTAATACCTAGTGGGACGAGCCAATGGGAAAAAACACTTTCTTAAGCTATAAGGGTGTATATACAACAAATGGTGTGAATTTTCACCTCCCTTGTGACTCCTGGAATTTCCACGTGACTCTTTAACTTCTCCATGACCTTTCAGATTCTATGGGTGACTCTTGGACTTTCGATTTACATTAAATTTCTTATATTATTGAAAACTACATTTACGTACACAAATGATGTGGCACATGAGGACTCATTTGACACCTTGAATTGACATCTTGACAAGACATGAATTGATACTGATGACATGGACTTAATGATGATGTGGAAATGTCAAGCCACTCTTCATGCTGTTATCCTTTTGTCTTCTTGAGAGATGGTTCATGCCCTTTATCTTCCTCCTTCATAAGTCTTGAAGATAGTTCCCCTTCATCTTCTTGTTCAAGAGTCAGCTTTATCTTTCAGCCTCATAGGTGTCGTCTACTATGGTCTCCTTCTTCTTCTGCACCATCATCATCCTATCGTGATAAGATATAATTCCTACAATTGAAAACCACTCATGAGAATATAAAAAAATTGTTATAGGCCCAAATTCCTTCTAATATTTTTCTACCAACTGTGCTTTCAAGTCTATTTCCATGGCCCTTTTATTTTATTAAAGAAATCGTTGCAAAATATGTTGATTTTGGCCTTAAGCCCTTGTTATTGGTAATCTAATATTTTATCTTACATGACCTCGTATCTACGATTTTGAAAGAATTTTTGAACAGAGTGGCTTGATATATTGTTTTTCCATACAACGCATAAGATTTGATAATATTTTCGACCTCCTTGTGATGAATTTGCTAGTGGGGGGATTGATGAGGTATTTTTTCGCCACATTCTTCCTAGACTTAGCGTCTCCAAAGACTACATTGTTGTAGGAGGGGGTCGCATCCCCTCCCCTAGATGAGGGTTCCATAAGTTTACCAGAATTAAGCTAAAAATGAAGTCATCACAAAATATTAGAGTTTGGTAGGGAAAATATGCAAAGGTTTTAGGGTTGTAACACATGTAAACCCTAAACCTAGATGATTAACATTACAAAGCATGATTCTATGGCATTTCCAGCATATTAGTCCTAACTCTTATGAGTTGATTTTATTAATTAATTAAACCCCCTTCTTTTATTTGTATATAAAACATTAATTATAGCATTCTACCTAATAACAATTGTAATATTTATGTAACATCATTTAGTACATTTTATACAACATTAATTATGAAAACTATTAAAATAGAATAATAATGAAAATAATATATTAGATAACTTAATTATAACATTTTACGTAACAATAAATGCAAGGCAGAGAAAAATCCAAGACATAAGTGACCACTTATGTTCCTGGGCCAATCGTCCAAAAGAAAAGAGCGCATTAGGTTAAGCATTGAGCTCAAGATGACTTTTGGTGCAACTAGGGCCAAAATTTTGTAAACTAGGAGTGACTGTAGCACCCATTTGAGGAGAACTAATACTTCTAGATAATGTAAGGCTCCGAATGTCGAATTGTTTGTTTTGTAGGAAAGTATATCCGAAATATCTCTCCCTTGAATAATTTTCCATGCCAGATGGGTTTGAATGCTATGATGGGTGTTGAAGAAGAAGACTTGGGACTTGTTGGGTTTTATTTTTGTACCAAAGGCTAGCATAAAATCATTCAAAATGCTCTTGAAGGCCAAGGCTTCTTGAATGAAGGGCTTGCCTATGAACATAGTGTCATTCACAAAGTGTTGTTGAGTTATTAGTGCCAACTAGTTGTTGAGACAAATGTCACATAGGACACCATCAAGCATAGAATATCTCAGAAAACACTTGAGGCTTTTACAAAAAATGGAAAAACTAAAATGGGAGAGTGAGTCTTCTTGGCGGATACCTCGAGAAGCACTAAAGGTGGAGGAGAATCCATCGATAAGGATAGAGAAGAAAGGGAAGGAAACTAAGGAAGCCACCCATTTAGCCCAATCATCAAAGAAACTAAAGGCTTTCAAAATTCAAAGAAGATAAGCCCATATCAATTCGTCAAATGCTTTTGAGAAATCAAATTTGATTACCATATCTCATTTTATGAATTTTTTTATAGTGTGTATAATATCATGGGCTACTATGATCCCATCTAGGATTTTAGAACCCTAAACATATCCCAACTACTCCTTGGAGGTGAGTAGAATCAACAGGGGTTAGAGTTTATGGAGAATGATCTTCAAAATGAATTTTTACACCATGTTGAAAAGAATGATAGGTGTTAAGCTACTTAGGTCCATTACTCATGCTGATTTAGGAGAAAGAGTGAGTAAAGTGGAATTTAGAGTAGGGAGGATATAGCATATTCTTCATGATTCCTCCACTAAATCTAATATCTCCTCACCCAAGAATTCCTAACTTTCTTGGAAAAAAACTAAGGTGAAGCCATGAGGGGAAGGGAACTTAATTTTTAGGTGGCTCATCAATGCTTCCTTAACCTCCTACAAGGTAATTTCCTTCATCTAAGCCCCATTTTGGTCTTCAGCGACCAATATCAGAATGTCGGTGACTATATTCTCCATGGATTCTAATTTGTTAGGTTTTATTTTCTTTAAGGAGATTCTCATATAATGAATTAAGTTGATTTTCAACATCCGTGTGATGAGAGAGTCGTTTCCCATACTTAATCTCTCATCAGTGTTGATTTGTGCAAAAGCCAAGTGTTCTTCTCCACACCCTTGAGCCATGAGATCCTAGATTGTCTCCTCCATTAGGTCTCCTCTTGCTTCCATATTTCCCCTATTTTTTTAAGAACCTCCCCCTCCTTCTTTGACAAATCTTCAGATCACTATTCAAGTGTCATTTTTTTTGGATGCATTCCATTTTAGTTTCCATATTTTATTTTCCTCGAAGTTGTTACCTAATTCTTCATGATTCCACTTTTTAATTAAACCCTTAAGAGTTTTTAACCTATGTTGAAAGTTGAACATGGGAGAGAGGCTTCCATTATCTAAGTCCCACCACTACTCCTTGGATTACACAAGGAAGGATGGATATGCTAACAAAAAAATATCAAATATGAATGGTCAGTTTTTAGCAGCTTCTTTGAGGTCTAATTCTAACATTATTGGACAGTGGTCTTAGCCCGCACTAGGAAAGATGGAAGCTTTGAAAAAGAGGTATTTTTCCAAAAATCATTTTGATAAAATAAATATATCCACTTGCCATCTTGTCTCGTGCTTGCCTTCTCTGTAGTTTTCCAAGTATAGATTCCATTTATCATTTCTATCTAACTCTTATGCTGTTCTCCTCCCCCATCATTTATCTCCTCTGATTGGTTTTAGGGGGTCTCGAAAATGCCAAGAAAGAGAAGAAAGAGAATCCTCATGAGGAGTTGTGGGAGTCAACACTTTCTCCAAAAGTGTGAATTGAATCCTAAGATTTGATTGTTTGAGAAGAGTCATTTGCGCATCAAAAATAGAATTGGTTCCTTGGCATTGTAGCTACTCGATTATCTTAGAGAGGGTTATCTCCTCTACTTCCATTTCATCCAAGCCTTCTATCCTTACCTAAGAACTTTTCTCCATTATGATTTCTTGCAACATTGTCTTTTTATCATGCATTTCAGGCTCCATATCAGTTATGTCTTGCATAGTGTTATCTTTGTTTTTCTTTTTCTTTATAGAAGTGTCTTGCATGGGCTAGAGTTGTGGTTGCAAGGATTCCTGAGGTGAATTCAAATTTTGGATCTTGGTTATGCCTTGGATAATGTTATCTCGGTTTTTATTTTTCCTTATAGAAGTGTCTTGCATGGGCTCGAGTTGTGGTTGTAAGGATTCCTGACATGAATTAAAATTTTGGATCTTGGTTATGTCTTGTATAATGTTATCTCAATTTTTCTTTTTCTTTATAGAAGTTTCTTGCATGGGAGCGATTTGTGGTTTGCAAGGATTCCTAAGGTGAATTCAAATTTTGGATCATGCTATGTGGATCTTGCTCTACTAAAAAAAAATTATTTTTCCGGGTTGAAACCAAGCATCCATAATCATATCAAGAGAATTACATTGTTAAGACAATAAAGGCCAATCTGAAAGACCCTTGAATGAGCCCTATAAATAAATGATAATGGGATGTAGAGACTGTCATTGCCAAGGAAAAATTGCCATTCTCAAAGACCCTCGAATGATCCTCTACCTTAATGAAGATCATCATAAGAAAACATTTGGCTCCAATATGAAAATCAACATGGAAGCATGGGATACCATTCATCCTTGATCCATGCTTTCAGATCTCATTTTGGTGACCAAGCACTAATAAATTTGCAGATTAAAGTGTGTTATTGCATGATTTCTATGTGCTCCAAGATTTTATTTGACTTGACCTCATATCTTCGGTCGGTTTTGAATGACTTTGACTTGACCTCATAGCTCGCGTTTTGAATGACTTTGACTTGACCTCATGTGTGGGGTTTCCAATGAATTTAGGAATAGAGTGACTTGTAACTATTGGTATTCCATGCAGTGCCTAGGATTAGGGCATCGTAGAGACCTCCTTGTGATGAATTTCTAGGGAGGATTGATGAGGTGTTGTTGCAGCCACCTATTTCATAGACTTAGCATCTCCTAAGACCAAGTCTTAGAGAAAGATTAGAGTGAGATGTGGAAAATATGTAAGTTGTAAGGCATGTAAACCCTAAACCTAGCTAGTTAGAGTTCACTAGGATCTCCACCATCTTAGTCTTAACTCTTATTAGTTGATTTGATTAATTAATCAAACCCCCTTCTTTTCTTTGTATATACACCATTAATTATGGCATTGTACCTAATCATAATTATAATATCAATTAATTAAACCCCTTTCTTTTTTTTGTATATAACCCATTAATTATCACATTGTACCTAATCATAATTATAATGCTTATATAGCATTATTTTATACAAAGTTGTAACATTTAAATAAATAAAAAGTAAAACCTCGACAAGCTTCTATTTGAAAAACATATAGAATTATCTATATTTCATTCTCATGGTTGCCCAAAACTTAAAACCATTTTGTTTAATTTATTTTCATTAGCCAATTGATAATATATTACAAAAAAATTTATAAATATTGAATAGATGAAAATGATATCGTATAGATCTATATATATAGGTATTGAATATGTAACTCATCCAAAAGATGAGAACTATATACCACACCTATCAATAAACCTACTCCCCATGGATTATTAATCACATTTTTAAATTGTGACGACTTGTCACTAGATCCTTCCATCATGTAAATCAATAAGGTCAATGATTGTATAAGGAATTGTCACTGGATCCTTCCATCACACAAACCAATCAGGTCAAATATCGTCCATTAGAGTAGGTGACCAATCGATAAACCTACTCCCATGCATTATTAATAACATTTTTTCCTTAATTGTGAGAATCCTCCCTCCTATTAAAAATGGAATATCTCGCTCTCTGTGTCGATTCAGTGTTTTGGCCACGACTGCAACTACCTGCTATAATATAACTCATGCAGCCATATAAAATAAAAATAGGTTTTATAAATAATTAAAAGAACAGGAAGCAAACAGGCAGCCTTTATGGGGCCAACATATGCCAACCAGTGGTATGCCTTTCAGCGCCTTTACAAATTCGGCGATCTTTTGTTGTTGTTGTTATGGTAGGAAATATACTTTATACCTCGGTGTGTTCAGTTGAAAATTTTGGAGAATTGTAAGTTGATTTCTAATTACCGGCTGGGGCAATCATCGCATACGCAGAGAGCAGCAGGTGCGAGACATTATTGGCATTCAAACAGGGTGGCAGCTATCCAATTTGGGTCGATACATTTTCAAAAATTGTTGGGTCTAATGACCCTGACCGCTGAAATTCTATTAGAGTAATTTGTATTTTTTTCGTTTGTTGCTGGAAGACCACGCAAATT
>APFE031644689.1:0-26741 GCA_000404065.3 Pinus taeda
TTTCTTCCATGTGGGAGATCTAGGAGTCCCCCTTTCAGAAGTGATAGGTGCCTTGGAAGGGGATTCCTTTCCTTGCGTAGAGGGCGAACCTTTAATAACAATAGGCACTTTAGAAGAAGGCAGGGGTTTCCATGTTTTGATCCTTGTGCTCTTCCTAGCCCTGAAATACATTGAGGTCTGCCTCTTCCTCTTTTGTTTTGGTTTAATTAGGGTGTTGAGGGTAGTGAGAGCAGTTGTTGCCTCTCTTTCTAGGGTCTCAGGAGACACTTCTATCTTTTCTGCCCCTTTCTCTCCTCCTTCTATCTTTTTCTCTATCTCTATTTGTTTTGTTTCTCCCTGCTCTGTTTTGGTTTCTTTCTTCTTCCCTTCTTGTTGCTCATTTTCTTCTCCTTCTCCCCCTTGCTGCTCTTCCTCCTCACTATCAGAAGGACTGAGATCATAGGTGAGGGCCTTTATGTCATCTTCTACTACCATGTTTCTGAAGAATTCCCATGCTATAGGGAGTGTGAATGTATGGAGGGCTTCTTCCACTAAAATTTTGATTAACCCATGGTGAGCCAGCTGATCTGGACTCCCTGCCTTAAACTTAATGCTGGATCCTATGAGGGACTATAGGAGGAAATAGGGGATGTTGAGTTTCTAGGGTGTTGGAGTGTCCATGCCATATCTCAGCTCATGAAGGATTCTAAAATGGTAGCCATAGACCATACTATACCTCCCCTCACAGGAAATATATTGGATGATTGGATAACTAACCTCATCCCAAGGATAGAGTATGCTTGTCCTTCTAACACGACTTTTATCTTCTACAAGATGTTCTTTGTTTTAGAAGAAGTTTTTCTGGGCAGCCTGTCCAATTGCTTTTTCTTCTTTGCTCCAAGGTAATCCAAGAGGAAGGGTAGTAACCCTACTGATTGTAGAAATTTTGAATAATTTAACACATATTCAATAGAGATTATCCTGATCATGTACTATTGCAGAAAACATACACAATACATAAGCTCCTCTACGTTGATCATCAATAATAGCAGCATCAATAACAATAAAACATCAAGAGCATTCACACATTAACACAGTATGTATCCCGGGGAAAGCATCTCGCTAAAAACCCCAACTATCTGTATATTAATGATTGAGTCATGTAACATTACACAGCATAATACTTCTCACAGTATCTCCACCTCTGTTACACACAATACAGCTCAGATCTGAATCAATCACTGGCTCAAATCTCCTTCGCTGCTTGCCTGCCTCCGCTGCTCAATACCTGCTCAAGAACTGATGATAATTCCAAGGCAACCACGTATTTCCTTGGCTAAATCACGTGAGCACAAGCTACAATGTGGGCAAACTCATTGGCATACTCAATCTCTTGATTTGTGCAAGATCTGGTGCACAACTATAGTCACAACTGATAGCAATCTGATTCTCTAACACCTGTCCCTGCTGAACTGAACATGCACTGACATGCAACTGAGTTAACTGATGTTTTCATTAGTTTTATTATGAGTTAATAACTTGTGAATTAATTAATAACTAATTCACCCAACTCATCTCTAGTCTATTCGCCAGTTAGACTAAATACAACCAGTTTAACAAATCTAAACTGAACACAACTCCATCAACTGCACCTCCAGTCCACTAAACTCAACTCACTTGAGTTCTAACTGAAGTCCTGCATGCAAATATTAGTCAACCCATAGGTAACCACGTATTTCCTTCTGGGATCTGCATGTACCACATCCGTAGCTCATCCTGAAGTGCTCCAAGAGAATAAGACAAAGTTTATAGTCTAAATATTATTATGAGCTAATAATATTGGACTGTTCTATATTTAGACTGAGCAGTCACTCCGCTGTGGTGTCACTCTGCTGTGGTCTAAAAATAGAAGTCCATCTACTTTTTTCCAACTTGATCAATCATCCATAAACAGCAACCTGCAATCCATAGACAGGATCCATATGTCTAAAAATAGACATAGTCTAAAAATAGACTTGCGCCAAAAATAGCCTGCGGGCCCACTTAGTGAAGGCGACTCCTTTCCACTAAGCTCCATCATCTTGTTGCATTCTCAACAAGCATTTCTTGTTGCACACTTTTCAATAGATTAGAGGATTTATTAAATGTTACTAAGATGTTCCTAATATTTTAGTAGGCTCTATATGTGTTGGAGAACCATTGAAGACAAACAAAAAAGCTATGGAAAAAGATGAGGTGATTTTCCATGTGTTCAAGCATCTTCTGTGGGAGGCTGTTATGCACATAGCAAAGATAGTAGCATTGTCGTTGAGATGCTTATACTATCCAAGTGACAATTGTATTTGAAAGCTAGTTTTGTCTGAGTGAAAATAGCTATAGAGAGGAATTTTTGAATTGTTCATGCATATAATTTAATATGAGAATTTCCCAACGTATTTGCCCAAGGTTTTTGATGGTTTAGAGTCGATTTGAGTTGGTATTCATTCTATAAGTTTATTAAATCAAGGATAAGTCTATCATTGAATGAGGAAGATGGAGGATCAAGTCATGGAGCAAAATATCAGAGTATGAACATGAATGTTTGTCTCTCCATATCTTTGATCTATTATTGTTTAGTCACTTCAGATCATCTATTTATAGGAGGTAACTTCATGTTGGAGAGGTTTGGTCCTTTGTGAGAGAAATTCATTAGAGAGAATTGAAATCCAATGGTGAGAGGAGAGACATAACAATAGCAGTGTGTTGAACGAGATTAGTTTTATTGCAGAATTTTGTTTGCATGCTTCATCTAATGTTTTATGCAGGTTTATGAAGGAATTTGATTAAGGAAACGACTACTACCTTGGAGATTGGATGGTAGCATTTTTTCTATGTCATATTTGTATTTATAACATCATGCATGCAGGGGATCATAGCTAAGAAAATCATGTTTTATTATTACAAAAATTTAATATGGTTGTAGCATTGTGTTTATGTCATGTATGACTGCTATTGTTGAGACATGCCTAAGATTTTGTGATCAGAATTGTTATGTTGCTGATTGTGTTGATGTGATGTATTGATTATTATTTCGATTGTGTTGGAGGGCATGTTTTAGAGTGTTATATATGAGTAGATTTTTCTATTATGAGTCTAGTATGAAAGTGGACAAAATGTGGCTCATAAATGTTTGATTACAGAGAGAAGTGGATTGAGTATGAAACATTGTGAAACATGTTCCATATGAGAGTTTGAAGGTTGGGGCCTTTAGTGAGGAAAGTAGTGGATTTCTATGACAAGGTGTATTGAAATCCTTTAGATAGAGGCCTCAAAATTTGGTGGTGGTGGCTTCCATCCACTGATGTTTGGAAAGACTTAGGTGTTGGGGCATCTAGAAAGTGGTGGCTTCCAGCAAGTGGTGGATTGCAAAGTTTAGGAAGTTGTGGCTTCTAACAAGTTGTATCCTGAGGTGGGAGTTTCTCATGTGATTGGAAAGTTGTGGCTTGCACACTAGTGGTAGCCAATGATTCATAGTTAAAGAAGATTATTGAGTATTAATAATAAGAAGACGATGAAGACAAAAAACCGATGGAAGTTTTCTCCCTTTGGGTTTCCACCTTACTTCCGGTGTCTCTATGTGTGATGATGTGCTTTGAAATATTGCCACTCATGATTATTTGATAATGTTATATATACTCAAATGGTTTACTTGTTTATGTTTAAATATGATCATATATTATCCCGCTAATGAATGAATGAATCATGGTTTGTAAAAGGAAAGGAAAAAATTGGTAAAAGTTGATCATAGGGCACAATACTGATCCCCCCCGCCCAAGTATTGTTCATGCTTCCAACAAAAAATACCTTAATTTTTAGCAATAATACATCCCCTTTCAGCCTTGATTTTAGTTATATGGGTCTTACAAGGGATTTATTATATGTTATAGGGGTGAAATTTCATAATTGAGTAATTTATCATAATTGTTTTCTCACAATTGTATCATTATGAATAATAAATATTTAATAATTGACAAAAAGGTTCTAGAGTTTGTCATTACCAAGGAGATTAATTTGACCAACTTAGGAAGTTGAGAACAAATTAATCCAATGTTCTAGAACATGACATTAGACAATTTTTGAGGTCTAAAATATGCCTACTAGGGAATATTATAAATTAATAGTGGAAATAATAAAATAATATTAGATTACCTCATCAAGTTTTAGAGGGAAAAAAAGAAAACCTATTGTAGTTTCATGTTCTGGATTGTCCACAGTTTCAACTTCATTCTGTCGACGTTTCAAACCCCAAAGGGGGTCCATCATCAGGACAAATTAGAAAGATAAGATGAATGAAAAGATTATTTCAACTTTTACCTATGATCAACTTTTACCTATTTTTTTAGCTTGTATATTCAACTTATCTCCCTATGATTTTACTCAAAAGTGGGTACACTCATTGAATGTGGAATTTAATGTTGAATCGAAGGAGTACCCATGTTGCATACTTTCGATGAATCCTACTACACGAACAATGTGAAATACATGAAAAATGTGATTGCAATCAATGTTTTTCATTTATTCCACATTGTTTGTGTAGTAGGGTCCATCGGAAGTATGCAACATGGGTACTCCTTGGATGAAAAATTAAACTCCACATCCAACATGTGCTCCTACTTGAAATTTGAGTAAAATCGTAGGAAATATGTTGAAAATACGAGTAAAAAAATAATGTTTTTTTTTTTTTTTTTTTTTTAACCTTTCTACTCCAAAAATCCTGAATCATCCCCCATGGTTAACATCATCATATCGAATCATATTGGTTCATAAAAAGTTGATTTTTTTTGTACACTTTTGCTTTAAGACCCATTTTTGACCTCAAAATTTCTCTAATGCATTCTCCCAAAGGATAGAATGACCATATATAATTTGACCCTATCAAGAGGAAATGAGTTAGATCTACATAGAGCTTAGTCATGTGAGTGATTTTCTACCCAAGCCTCTATAGAGACCTTCCATATGACACCATTTACACATATACATGTTTTTTTATTTTATTTTTAAATTCTACTCGACACAAGATAATAACAACAAGTTATTAGATGTAGGAAACGATGCTCACATTTTTATTAATGATATAAGTGGTGTAGTATAAGTTATTGTGTCACAAAAAAATTGAATATTTCCTTTTAAACTAATCATACATTAGCAATGTACAACATGAGAACCACATAATAGTTAAATAAACATAGATCACCAATCCATAATTTTACAATTATACATCATATATTCACTTTTACAATATGATAATTATATATAATAAATCATATAGGAGAATGCTTTGGAAACCCAAGATACTATGCACCAAAGGGGTTGGAGTCTCGATCAAAGCTTTGTTGATTCTTTTTCTCCCTTGATGTTGTCCAAGTAGACATGTATAGGATGTTGCGTCATGACCAAGTATTGACGACTCACTAGTTGACCTCACAACCTACTCATTGGGTACTATTAACAGTGTTGGACCCACCAACATTCAGGGCATCTCCCTGGTATGAAGTCCCAACAAGAACTCACACTGTTTGGTGTAGGAGTCCCATCTGGTACAATTTCCTGGTTTCCATTATCTTAGAGATTTTCCTTAGCTCTTGTTGTTTAGCATGTGCGAGAGTGTTATGCTTGTAATTTCAAGAAGGCGAGGTAAGTGTGCTTGGTGAGTGTGTAATGTAACTCTGTGTCCGGGTTATCTTACTATCAAAAGGGGGGAGTAAAGTGATCCTCTTGATGAGAGGGAATACTCCCAAACCAGGAACAAACACATGCGAAAAACAACAAGGGTCTGTCCAAAATCCAGTGGAATAGTCCATAGCAGATGTAGAAGTCGTGAAAACAAAAGTTCAAGGGAAAACACATACACCATTCAGCAGAATTGTCCACACAAGGGTGATGGTCTTCTTAACCAAGAAAACAAAAGGATGGTTTGTCTATTGTCCGGAAGAGTAGTCCACGTGGAAGAGACAATAATGATAAACAATACAACACATATTTAACAATATGAGTACTAAAAGAACCAAAGTATTTCAACTATCTTAGTAGAGGTTAAGAAAACATGCATTACAAATGTTTAAAGAATAGTCTTACAAACAGATACAAAACATGCGTGAAAACATGTTGGCCTGAGACAAGCTTCTGGATTGAGTAGAATATCTAAGACACATCTGTACACCATACATCACTAGTCCTAGTAGTGGGACATTGGAGCCACTGATCACTCCTCAAAGAACATACTACACACTCTCAAGGTTATGCAGGAGGAGCCAAGGTGAAAAGTCATTTTCTCATACAATGAGGAGGTACATATAGCCAAGGGGGTATAACTGACCCTTGTGACTCTTTGACTTCCCTCATGACTATTTGACTCCCTATGACTTTTCAAATTTACATGACTCTTCAACTTCATATGCGGGTCTCTTGGACTTCCACTTTACATTACATTGATTATAACAAGTATGACCCATAGTAGTGATGTGGTCGAGACAACTCATGACACAACTCGACATGACACTTCTAACATGTACTGGCTCACTATGGTGTCTGTGTCAACCTATTGTGCTGTTGAGTGATGGTATGCTATCGGTGCAACCTGTCTTCACCTCCGTAAGGAAACGTGTGTGGGGTCTTTGATGGTCTCGATCTTTGCTTGATGGTGCATGAAAATGTGTCCTTTCTCTCACTTGCTTGATGTGCTTTGTGCATTCGTTCGAGTGCAAGAAAGGCTTCTAGCATGCACTCCTTTTTCATCCATTCATCATTGCGCCATGTTTCATCAATGTACCTATTCCTACAATCATTCATCATGAGAGGACATCAAATAAAAAATATCCTAGTCTAACATGATGCATTGTTTTTCATTTCGATGTAGGTGACCAGGAGAGGGACAAGGTATTGAAACTGCGTAGAGAACAATTCAGGCCAGGATGCAAGGCTTCAGAGTGCTGTCAGGGAAAACTACATAGATGTCACTGGGAGGAAGATTTGTGCAATCTGGGACAGTAGTGACAGTTGTGGGGAAAAACCCAGATGGGAGGAAAAATATTGTGCAGTTTCTAGGAGGAAGACCAGGCGGGGTGTCGAGGAACTGTTGTGCCAATCTATGCAATTTTCAAGGGGAGTAATGGGAAAGACATGCAGTTGGGATCTGTGCAATTTATCCAGGGAAGACAATGAGGGCAACAGGAAGCACTGGCAGAAAATTTTGTGCAGTTTTCCAGAGGAGGACAAGATCGGGTTGTGAGGGCTGTTGGTCAAAATTGTGCAATCCTAGGAGACTATCCGGGCCCAGACATAACTATGCAATTTCTGGGATGATTGCAGAGCAAGATAGAAGGAAGGGTGATAGCCAGATCTACGTAGTTTTTTAAGTGAGAGCAGATGATCGGGTGCTTAAGTTTATGCTAAAAAATAAAAGTATCATAATTTTGTTAAAAGTATCCTTTGTTTGAAGATCTTGTCATTCTGACTTCAATGGTGGGAAAGACACTCAAATCTGAGCTCATATACAGAAGTTAGAGAAAGTCAAAGTTTGACTTGTCTACATGGTAGGATTAGGATGATGTGGCAAGGTCTTGAGCGAATGAGGAGGCACTAAGTGGCAACCCACTATTGGCCCTCGCATATCGCATATCACAATGGTAAGTAGTTTGGGTTAAAGAATCAGCCTCGGCACAGACAGGTTGCAATGTGATCTAATCGCAATCACAAACTAGAGATGAACTTGTATTATGGAAATCAGCCCCCAGCAGGTTGGGTTGCGATGTAATATCACAATCGCATATCACAGGAAAACAAAAGTCCCACTCAATATTTCCGCTAGTTCTTTGCCTCTTGCGATAAGATCCTAGACGTGGGATTTTATATGTAACAGTTTAAGCTCCATCGGGTCTGCTGATATTGCAATCACAACTTTTTGTTGTGTTAACAAGATCTTCTACCCGTAAACACTCACTGATTGTGATGAGCGATAAGACCCTAGCCGCGAGATTTTATATGTAACAATTTAAGCTCCTGCCAGGTCTGCTAATATCACATTCACAACATTTGCTATGTTAACAAGACCTTCCACCTACAAACACTTGCCAATTGAATTTATGATACATCCAATAGGTTATGGCCCAGGGTGTGGTGAATTTCTCACTCCATCAATGGATTTTGGAGCGAAAATGTGGTTTTTGGTCAGATTTGGAGCATTTTGAGGAACGAATAGTGGAAGAACTGGGAGAAGTCATGACTTCTTCATTTCTTATCCAAATTGGATGCCAAAAGAGTAAATTCTAGCATTTTTGGTGATTCTGAACTCATTGAGATAGGCTACAGAGGCATCTGAGCATTGTAAAACATTTTTTTTTGTAATTTGAGGATAATAGAGAGGTACAAGCCACTGGAAGCTACACTAAGGAGACGTAGCCGAGGAGGGGTGAACTCCTTTATCATGTGCTTGTTGTGTGTTGTATTTTGATGTTCTTTGTTGTTATTTTTCTACTATTCAACATATGTTTTTATGTTAAATTGTTTATAACATCTACATAAGAAAATCTCATGGGATTCAGTTAATTAAGAAAAAGTATTGAATCCTTAATCACTTGATAAGAAAATGGGAAGAATATTGGGTTTTATTCTGAATAGGGAATTAGCACAACATTACTAGTCTGCTCCATTTTAGATCAAGCTGGTATCAGAGCATTGATTCTTCTTACTAAATTTTCTTTTTGAAAGAAGGATTTAATTATTTGCAAGTTTATGTCATTCTTACAAGGTTAAAGCTCAA
The DNA here is from genome assembly GCA_000404065.3 of Pinus taeda. NCBI lineage: Eukaryota > Viridiplantae > Streptophyta > Pinopsida > Pinales > Pinaceae > Pinus > Pinus taeda. The sequence continues at coordinate 8,777 of APFE031644689.1, forward strand.
AAGAGGTGAAGAAAAGCTGGTTGAAAGCCCTGAAAATGGGTCAAGTGGAAGAAGAGCAAGGTTGCCAAGGTCTTTTACACTAGTACATCCTCAAGTTGCACAAGTTGTAGTTCAGTCTCCAGATATCATGTCTCATGAAGGAGAACCTATCATGACAGAAGATGAGAAGACCTTCAGAAATTCTTTTTTGATATGGTAGAGATGGTGAAGGTCCTCTATGAAGAGAGGAACAATAGATTGGGAGGAGAAATCTCCAAGCCTCCCAAAGGAGAAGGTTCTTCAGGAGGAGGTAATGGGAATGGAGACAAGCCTCCACCATCTCCACCATATTCTTAATCTTATTCTTCAAAAGAATCTTCACACTGTTCCACTATTACCACTACTACTCATACTCATCATCATTATTCAAAAGGGATTGGTAAATCACATTTTTTAAAGCTTGATGTTAAATTCGAGTTCCTATGTACAATGGTGAGGTGAATGCAAAGAAGCTAGATAACTGGATTCCTCAGTTGGAGGTGTCTTGTAGAATTTAGAACCTTTAAGAGGATGATATAAAAATTCAGTTGGCTTCATTGAGAATGGAGGGTGAAACACTTTTATGGTGGGAGTCAAGGACTTAAGATGAGATCAAAAAACATGGTAAGATCTCTATTACTTGGTCTGATTTCATTGCTGCTATAAAAAGAGAATTCTACCCTTTAGCCCATATGCAAAAAGCTATCATGAATTGGCAAAATTTCAGACAGTTAAAAGGTCAAAATGTGCAAGAGCATACTCAAGAGTTTAGGAGAAGAGCTCTTACGCTAAGAGTAGACTTACAGTCACAAGATACTTTGCTGAAAATTAAAGGAGGTTTGCATAACTATCTTCGACATACCATTCTTATGCTTAGTTCCACAAATCTTGATGAGGTTTGTGTTCAAGCTACCCACCTCGAAGCAAGAGGGAAAAATGTACAAGAATAAGCCATTCAATAGTGGTGAAAAAGGGAAGAAATTAAAAGGAAAGAAGAAGAAAAATGCTTCTGTTAAGCAAGAAGGGGAGAAACCCGTGTGCAAGAATTGTTCCAAAGAGGGCCATGATGAAGTGCATTACTGGAAGCTTCATCCAGAATTACCACTGAACAAATCTAACAATAAAGGGAAACAAATGACAAATGCTGATGTACAACAAGACTTGGCTTCTGACTCAGGTGATGAAGCAGAGATTGTAGCCACAGTCACTAAAGGAAATGTCATGGAAAAAGCAAGCAAAGAGGAAGTCGTGGCAAGCACCAGTGTAGAAAATAACTCCAATAATGCTTCAAATGAGGAAAATAGAATTGAGTTGTTCCACATCAGATTTATTTCCAAACACACAAAGATTGATACGTTGTTTGACAGTGGATCTCAGGAAAATTTAATTTCTATAGACTTGTTCAAGAAGTTGAATCTGGAAATTGCGACTCATCATAAACCATATTTGTTGGGTTGGATAAACAAGGATGCAAATCTTTAGGTCACAAGGAAATGTGTTTTTAGGTTTGCAATTACTGCCAATTTTGTTGATGAAGTCGAATTAGATGTAGTGTCGCTGTATATTTCTGGAATTGTGTTGGGAAGCCTGTATTTGTATGACATAAAAGCCGTTTTCCATAGATTTGAGAACAAATACCATTTTTTAAAATATGGAGTGGAGTATATTGTGAAAGCCGATCGCAGAAATATTAATATGTCTTTGGAAAGTGCAAATAAAATGAAGTGACTAGTCAATTCCAGCAAGAATCTCATTCTCCTTATGGTCAAGTAGAAGAATGACACAAAGAATGAATCCTTTGTAGGTTGTGACGTGAATCTGAAAGATGAATTGGTTGATGTGGTCAATCAATATGGAGATATGTTTCAAGAACCAAAGGGATTGTCACCAAAAAGGGGAATTCATCATGAAATTTAGCTACAATAAGACTGCCCACTCCCAAACACTGGTATGTATCAAATGTCAATTCTAGAAAGTTTAGAAATTAAGAAACAAGTCTAGGAATTGTTAGATAAAGGTGTACTTTGTCCCTCTGCTTCGTCATGTGGTTCACCAATTGTTTTGGTACCCAAGAAAGATGGAACCTAGCGCATGTATGTAGATTATCGAGCTTTGAATAAAATTACCATAAAGAATCGATACCCACTACCCAAAATAGATGATTTGCTAGATTAGTTGAAGAATGCAAAATATTCACTAAATTAGACTTGAGAAGTGGATATCATCAAGTTAGAAGAACTGAGGAGGATATTTGGAACACTGCTTTTAAAACCAAACATGGATTGTTTGAGTGGCTGGTTATGCCTTTCGGTCTTTGTAAAGCTCCAATTACATTAATGAGAGTTAAGAATGATGTTTTAAAATCCTCTCTTGATTAGTTTGTAATTGTCTATTTCGATGATATTTTGATATTCAACAAACCATGAGAAGAGCATGTCAAGCATGTGAGGAAAGTGTTAGATGTCTTGAAAAGAGAACAATTATTTATGAAGATGTCTAAATGTGAATTCGGGAAAACCTCCTTAGTGTATTTGGGCCACATAATTGAAGGACGTGAGTTGAAGATTGACCCCTATAAAGTTTTAGTCATTGTGAATTGGCCAATACCCAAATCATTCATAGAAGTAGGGATTTTTCTAGGAGCAGTGCAATATTGGAGGAAGTTCATTGCCAATTTCTCTTCCATAGCATCTCCACTACATGCTTTGACCATCATGAAGGTTGTCTTCTAGTGGGGAGGCAAACAACAAAATTCATTTGATTATTTAAAACAAAATATTAGCTCAGCCACAATTCTAGCATTACCAGACTTGAAACAACCCTTTGAAATACAAATAGATGCAAGTGACTACACCATGGGTGTAGTTATTTTACAGCATGGTAAACCCATTTCATTTCATTCTAAATTTTTTAATGGTGTTGTTATTAATTATCCTACATATGATAAAGAGCTTTATGAATTGGTGCAAAGTGTGAAGAAATGGAAGCATTACTTGATGGGAAAAGAAACCATTATTCACACTGATCATCAACATTTGCAATATCTGCAATCTCAAACAAAGATGCAGCAATCAAGGCACTTTCATTGGATGTGATTCTTACAGAAATTCCACTTGGTAATCAGGTAAAAGAAAGGTATTTATAATAGCGTTGCTAATATGATTTCTAGACCGATTGTTAATGCAACCATTTACTCAAGAATCATTATGTTTTTCTTGAAAGTTATGTTGAGCAATATGGACAAGATGCTGACTTTCAAGAGGTATATTTAAACTTGAGTCAAGGCCACTAAGTTGAGGAATTACACTATCATGTTCATGATAATCTGTTGTATCATTTGAGAAAACTTTGTGTTCCACAGGGAGAGAGAGTAAATTTCACAAGGGAAGAGAACACTTCTCTTATTGCTAGACATTTCAATGTAAGCAAAACAATGGAAAATCTTCAAAGGTATTTTTATTGGCCTCGTATGCTTGAAAGTATGTCACATTTTTCAGAGGTTGTTCATTGTATGCAGTCAGTAAACCTAGTAATAGGAAGCTAGGATTGTACACACTACTTCCAGTACCTTCACGTCCATGTGAGAGTGTTTCTATGGATTTTGTAGGAGGTCCTCCTTTCTCAAGGAAAGGTCATGATTATTTGTATGTAGTTGTGGATAGGTTTAGCAAGATGTGCATATTAATGCCTTGTAAAAGGAAAATTATGGCTGAACAAACAAATCATCATTTCTTTCAAAATGTATGGGTTCATTTTGGATTACCTACTTCTATTGTAAGTGATCGTGATTCCTAATTTGTTGGGAATTTTTGCTCAAGTTTATGGAACTTGATGGACACCTAGTTGAAGAAAAGTACAACCTTCCATCCACAAACAATTGGTCAAACTAAAGTGGTTAACAGGACAATTATTCATTTGCTAAGAGGATATTGCAACAAACATCCTAAGTTGTGGGATGAACAGTTGCATTATATTCAACATGCTTATAATAGAGCAAAACACTCTTTTACTCTAAATTCACCTTTTGAGACATGTCTTGGTTATTTTCCTAGATCACCTTTGGATTTAATCTTTGAGAATGATGTAGCTATAGATGGACATAGCGACATAGACAAAGCAAAGAAATTCATTGATCAAATTTAGTTGATTCACCAAACAGTTCAAGAACAACTAGAAATGAGTCAAGGCAAGTATAAGGCAAGGCATGATAAGCATCATGTGGATCATCAATTTCAAGTAGGTGATAAAGTTTGGCTTCACATTAGCAAGGAAAGGCTTCAAGGTGAAGGTAAAAAGTTGAAACCAATTCGTTATGGTCCATTTAAAATTCTAGAAAAGATTGGTAATAAGGCTTTTAAACTTGAGTTGCCTTCATATATGAAAATTTACTCCATTGTTAATGTTGAAAATTTGAGATTGTATGAGCTTCCTTTGATTCAAGATCAAGGATAAAGTATATAGATTCCATCAATTGAAGATTTTTCTCCAGAATTGCTTGATGAGATTTAGCAAGACACCATACTTGACAAAAGAACAAGGTCATCAAAGAGGGGAAACTTTGATTATCTTTGAGTGGGTATCAAATGTACAAATCCATCAAAGGCCAAATGGATTGAAGAGGGGAAGGTGAGGGAACATTACACTCATCAGTTTAATAACTTAATATAATATTTTGGAGTAAAAAAGGCTTCCAGTGGGGAGGAGTGATCAGGTGCTCAAGTTTATGCTAAAAAATAAAAGTTTCAGAATTTTGTTAAACTTAGCTTCAAATCGAAGAGCTCATCATTCTGATATTCAACGGTGTGGAGGACACTCAAATCCGAGCTCATATGTAGAAGTTAGAGCAAGCCAAAGTTCAAGTTTGACTTGTCTACATGGTAGGATTGGGATGATGTGGCAAGGTCTTCAGCAACTGAGGAGGTGCCAAGTGGCAACCCTTCATTGGCCCTCACATATCGCATATCACTGTGGTAATTAGTTTAGGTTAAAGAGTTAGCCCCTATGTGGACAGGTTGTGATGCGATCTAATCACAATTGTAAATCGAAGAGGGACTTGTATTATGGAAATCAGCCCCCGACAGGTTGGGTTGCTCTATCGCAATCACATATTGTAGGAAAACACAAGTCTCACTAAAGATTGCCACTGGTTCTTCACCGATTATGATAAGACCTCGAATGCGGGATTTTATATGTAATAGTTTAAGTTCCTGTCGGGTTTGCTGATATCACAATAGCAATGTTTTGTTATGTTAACAATAACTTCCTCCCATAAACACTTGCCGATTGAGATGAGCGATAAAACCCCGGACGTGGGATTTTATAAGTAATAGTTTAAGTTCTCGTCAGGTCCACCGATATCGTAATCACAATGTTTTGCTGTGTCAACAAGACCTTCAGCCCACAAACACTTGCTGAATGGAATTTGTGATACAACCGATAGGTCATGGCTTGTAGTGCAGTGAATTTCTCACTCCATCAGTGGATTTTGGAGTGGAAATATGGTTTTTGGTCGGATTTTGAGCATTTTGTGGAATGAATAGTGGAGGAACTCGGAGAAATCATAACTTATTCAATTCTTATCCAAATTGGATGCAAAAAGAGTCAATTCTAGCATTTTGGTGATTTTGAACTCATTAAGATAGGTTGTAGAGGCATCTGAGCATTGTAAACACATTTTTTTTGTAATTTGAGAATAATAGAGAGGCCCAAGCCATTGGAAGTTGGACCAAGGAGACATAGCCCAGAAGGGGTGAACTCCTTTATCATGTGCTTGTTGTGTGTTGTATTTTGATCTTCTTTTCTATTATTTTGCTGATGTTCAGCATATGTTTTTATGTTAAATTGTTTATAACATTTACATAAGAAACTCTCATGGGAATCAATTAATTAAGAAAAAGTATTAAATCCTTAAGAACTTCATAAGAAAATGATAAGAATCTTAGGTTTTATTCTGAATGAGGAATTAGCACAACATTACTAATTTGCTCCATTTCGGATTAGCATAGTAGGCTAGCAAGGAGGCCTCCCTATCAGATCTGCATAGTTTTTGGGATGATTGCACAGTGGAGAAGAAGGGAAGCTGATAGACAACTATGAAAAATTCCTAGGCTGATTATAGAGCAGGAAAGTAGGGAATCCTACCTGAAAGATCTCCACAATTTCTTAGGATAGGGTAGTGATAGGCAGCAGGGGCATGTCTCACATGTCTGCGCAGTTTCTACAGGCAGTGCAAGGAAGTCAGGTTGGACATGTTCTGCATAGTTTTGGAGATCAATATAGCCCTAGGTCACAACTCAAGTCAACTTTTCTAGTTGACGAGCGAGAGGTTTGATGGGAGGTCTTGCGGGAAGCGTAGACTGGATCATGTTCTTGGACAACTTCTGTGCAGTTCTAGGAGATAGTCAATTGGCTTATCTCCAAAATTGCGCTGTGCAGGCTACCCGGAGGACAAGCTCAAGCTCTGTGCAGTTCTGAGCAACAGTGTAAGGTCACTGACATCGGGTACGGTTGACAGAGGGTTGTTTGGTCGACAAATTTTCAGGAAAATTGACTAAGTATGAAAGCAAGTGTACTTGTGGATACATGACAATGTGATCACACACTTAGCACGAATCAACGGTAAGACACCTAAAACGAACAAGACAACATGTGCTCAGTGAGATTGACTCAAAGGTTAAGAGCGACAAGTGCGACAGTTGAGATATGTCTTTGAAAGACTGTGACGACACTTACATGACAATGTTTACAACTTTGTGTACGAGTGCGACTGATGTCGATATAGTGAAAACAACTCATGCACACAAAGACAACCTTCAAAAATGCTAGAAAAAACTCACAAGAATGACATAATGATTAACATGCAAAAAGATGAACGATGGTCAATCAAGAAAAAAGGGTGTGAAAAATCGACATGAGCTCATGGGATGAGCCCAAGTGTTTGCAACCATGAAGGGAAAAACCAAGGAAGGCTCCAAAATTTGGATGTAGGCCAAAATTTTGGAGGGTGTTGCAGCTACTACAACACTTGGTGACACACTGGTTGAATACCAAGTTTCAATACATTTACAACACAGGGCCTTGGCCTTTCAGGAAGTCTCGATTCATTGTGCAGGTTACTTTGGCTTCCCCACTTACCCAATGGACATACATGGTTCATGTTTTACCAACTCAGTCAAACACAACAAAATTTTCAGCTAGATCATAGTGTTTCGAAATCAGGAAGGGTAGTTTGGTTCGCAAGCTTAATATTTACAAAGTATAAGTTTTTATTCCTGGTGTTGCTCCACTGCTAGGAGGACTAGATAGTACCCTGATGGGGTCATGCAAGAACACAAGCATTTCTCCACTACCAGCGAGCCTAGTCAGTAACCCGATGGAGTTGCCTGCTTCACCTCTCTACACATGAAGCCTTTTTATTCTTTCATGTTTGCATTTTTTGAAATAGGACTGTGCATGGGCACTTATTTATTTTTGGGGAAGAAGAGGGATTTTGACTTATTGAGAGCACAAGAGGTTGTTCCTTCAGAGAAGTATGTAATACTTATGATTTAGGTTTGCTCGTTTAGATTTTTCCCTTCTCTATTCCTACTAGTTGGATTAAGCTTGAACACACAGAGCAGAAGATTGAGTACAGGCATGGGGTTTCCCAGTTTGGACACAAATTCATGGTTTGACCAGAGCTTCCCTTACAAACATATCATATTTTCTATCCAGGCTTTATCAACCAAAAGTTACAACCAAGTATAGAGAAGACGAACATAGGACTGGTCAAGTGCTGCAATGTCACAAGATTATTTAAACTCATCCACATACTTATTTAAAATCCAAAACATAGTGTAGGACAACACTTATTTAAAAAACAAAAAAAGGCAAGACAACCAAAACAAATAGAAACAAAACAAAGCAAAACAACAAAGTAAAACAAAAAACAAAAATAGAAAACCAAAGCAAAGCAATAGAGCAACAATAAGCAAGCTATGTACATAGGTGGGGAGTGACCCCAGATCATTGAAAATAATATTTTAGATATTGACCACTGATAGGAAGGTTGTCAATCCTCCTGTTAAGTGATTGCAAGCGGTACATGTGTTGGCCAAGTTTTTTTTGCACCATTTATGGACCAATCCATAAAGACTAGAACTTCATATGTTTTCCTTTGTCTTCGTGAGGTTTATCCCACTTCAAGGCTAAGTCACCCATGGCAAAGCTAGTGTTCCCTACGGACTTTCGATCGAACCACCTCTTGATATAGTTCTGGTGGAGTGAAATTTTTTCTTTTGCTTTCATCCGTTCTTCCTGTAACTTGTATAATGTGTCCATCCTACGGTAAATCAATAGACATAGCTTGGCTTGGGATTCTTGGGATAACTAGAGATCAGGCAAGTAGATATTGGGTGGAGGGATGACTTCTTTCCTGTATACAAGGAAGTATGGAGATATGTTCAAAGAGGGATAGCTTGTAACTCAGCTAGCCCAAAGTGCATTCACCAGAGTGAAATGCCAGTTTCGCTGCACAGAGTAAATGGTCTTTTTTATGATGCAAATAAGATTCTTGTTTGTCGATTTGGCAATACCATTTCCTTGCATTTAGTAGTTAGCTAAATTTTTAAGCACATTATTATATTGCAATGCAAAATCATACAATTTCAACGAAGAGAAGTAAATTGCATTGTCAAAAACAAGTGATACTAGAATGCCTAACCTCGATATGATGTTCTGCTAAAGGAAGTTGATGACTTCCTCGTCTTTCACTTGTTTGAGCGGAACTACTTTTGTCCACCGCATGAAGCAATATGTAGTAGTAAGAATATAGTGTGCTGCATTAATGAATGTGGGAATATTTCCCCAATGATGTCTAAGCCCCACTGTTGGAATGGTTCGTCCACTGTAATAAGTTGCAATGGGGATGCTGACCTTCGAGTTCTGATGGTGGATCACTGACAGACTGAGCACTTGCAGGCATAATAATTTGCATCCTTAAACTATGTGGGAATATAAAAACCAGATCTCATAACTTTGTGTGTAGTTATGTTACCCACAAAGTGACCTTCGATTGGTCCATCATGCATGTCATGTAACACTCTCACTGAATCTTGTGCCTCCAAGCACCTAAGAAAAATTACATTGTTGTGGTTTCTATAAAGCACTCTGTGCACCAACTAGTAAGATAAGGCTTTAAGGTGAAGTGCCCTCTTCTGTCACATGGAAAAGTGAGAGGGAATGGTGCCATGCTCAAGGTACTAGCACACTTCTTCGTACCAAGAGTTACTATGCGAAGTGGGTGGTGCTCGCTCTATATTGTACATATCGATTTCTTTCTCCCAACTAATGAGCTCTTCTTCTTCTTCTTGCGCATGTACTGCTTCTGCTGCAAACCTGTAGAGTTCATGACCCTTGACAGCGTGAACTGGCTTGATAAAAATATCATACTCTTGTAGTTGTGTCATCCAGTTCACATGTCTTTAACCCAGCTCTTGTTGAACGAGCAACGCTCTAAATTCTGGGTGTGGCACAAAGACTATGCAATGATTTTTTAGTAGGTAGGGTATGAAACGTTTCACCACGTTGTATAAAAACATATTCTTATTCATCCACTTCACCATGTTGTATAAAACATATTCTTATTCTTCTATAGTAGGATAGTTGAGCTTAGGTCCCTACATGCTCTCTTTCATGAAGGAGATGGTACATTCGCTATTCAGCTCATCCTTCTGTGTGAGCACTGCAACAAGTGATTTGTCAGAAGTGAATGCATAAAGAAAGAAAAATTTATTGAAAGATGGGCTGTATAGCACAGATGAATATTCTATTTCCTACTTGATATGGGTGAACACTTCATTTTCCTTCTTCCCCTAGCTGTAGACTATGTCCTTCTTGATCATGTGATGGATAGGTTTGACAATCTATGCATAATCTGAGATGAAATTCCAGAGGAAGTTGATCTTCCCCAAGAAGGACTGCATAGATTTCTTGTTGACTAGATGATGAATCTGCGTGAAAATCCCAACTTAGTTCGAATCAACCTTGATCCCACTCTTGGCGATGATATGCCCAAGGAGGTTCCCCTTAGACACTTCAAATACGCACTCCCTCGGATTCAAGAATATCTCGTACTTTTGACATTGCTCAAAGATATTCTTAAGATGGTGCAGGTGGTATGACCACTTTCTGGAAAATACTGTCATGTCATCAAGGTAGACCACCATGCTCTGTCCGGTGAGTCTTCGAAAGGTGATTTCCATAGCACACTGAAAATTTGCGCTTGCATTTATCAACCCAAATGGAATTCTTCAATAAGCAAACATACCCCATTTGGTATAGAAATTAGTTTTATGTCTATCTAGTTATACCACCAGAACCTGGTTATATCTAGGAAATCCGTCAAGGAGAGAGAACATTTCAGCTCTAGATACTGTCTGCAAGATGTTCCCCATAGACGACACAGGGTAGTTTTCTTTGTCCAAGGCACTATTAAGATTTCTAAAATCTACGCACAGGAGGATCTCCCTAGACTTATTCCTTATAGGAACTAAGTTTGAAACCCAAGTAGAATGAAAAACTTTGTGAATGATTCGAGCATCCAAAAACTTAGTCAATTCTTTCTATATGAAGGGTTCAGGTGATAGATGGACTTTTTGAATTTATGCTGAAATGGCTTGATCCCTTCTTTGATAGGAATTATGTGTTTGATTATTCGCGTGTCGTATGTTTTCAAGTCCTCATATGTCCATGCAAATACATCCCAATATTGTCTAAACAGGTGGACAAAGGTTTGTCATTCCTTTGGTGTGCAACATGTACCAATATTTACTAACTTTACACTCCTTCTATTCCAAAGTTAATCTGTTCGTGCATCAATGTAAAACTATGGGTTTTGGTGTTCTTGGGCCCTTTAAAGTGGTTCTCCAAGCCATAGATTTTCTCAAATGGTTCCACACCCTTGGGGTAGGGGTTACCTTTGTTGTCATCAGTAGTGTCTTGCAGAGACTTCTCATGCATGTCTTCATCTATCACTGCATCTTTGAAGACGTCAGCATTGGCCATAAAATGAAGTATCTGTTCATCGTCATCAAAAACACGTAAATTAATGACATTTTCAAGGATATATGGCTTATACAAGATTTCAACAATAAATCTATCCCTAAGCGATGTCATTTTAGCAGCTGCATTTTCTAGAGCATTAGCAGCTGCATTGTGCATTCTTGGTACATATATGATATTGAAAGTTTCAAAATTAGAAATAAGTTACCATTCCTCTTGCTGATAGCTCTTAAGATGAGTTGAGACACAATAGTTCGATCAAAGCACACTTGGCTTTATATCCATCCCGTGTTTTGGACCCATTGAAATACAAGGTCCAAAAGTCATCTATACAAGGACTTCTTGCTACGCTAGTACTGCTAACACTACTACTACTACTATTACAAATTATTGTACAAGTTTCATTTTCACCAGTTGTGAAAGGAAGGAGACCCAACTGTGTATCTCATGGGGTGGGGCTCGTCTGTGAAAGAGAACACCCTAGTTGTGTTTCCAGAAATTAATTGTCGAACAAAGTTCTGTGAAAGCCAATGGTCCATTCTGACCGTTCAAGGGAGTAACATTGTGTTTCATGTATCTCTCTGTTAACACTCAAATCTGGTTGTTTCTACCCTAGTACATAATTCATAAGTGTGACCAGTCTGTAGCAAAATATCCTTGCAACTTGGTGGACTAGTCTCTGTAGAGAAATAAGCCATATGCTTCCAGGATTTCCACAATCACAATGTTGATGCACTAGTGAACTCGTCCGTTGTACAATAACAAGATGATCACATCCTGGAGTTCACCAATGACCGGTAAACATGTTTGATTGAGTTGGATGATCTGCATAGTTTTACTACTCCATTATGCATTGATCTATTTAGCAATGGAGAGTGGCATGACATTGATTGATGTGCCAGAGTCAACCAAACGGTTGTAGACATTGAAGTTGAATATTTCGAATGATAACAAGAATGGTGGGTAGAGTGATTTTTCTTATTCCATGTGAAGCACATTGAGTTCAGATGCAAGTGATCTAGGAGACTTACTTTGTCCCTTGCTAGAAGAGGTAAAATTGTCTATGGAGGTTTTCCCTAGTGCGCACAAAAGAATATCCCACTGACCCATGGGTTTGGTGAGTTCATACAGAGAGATGTTCGCATGGGTCTTCTTCATGTATTCAACAACATTGTAGTCTAAAGTGGGAAGAATCACCGAGTTTTCTGGGGGAATACTTGTGTTTGTATTTTCTAGTGGAGTGTTTTGAAGTGAGCTACTCATGGATGTATCTTTCGTTGGAGCTGTCTTCCCAGAATTGCTTTTTATTTTCTTTGTTGAGGATGTTGCTAGATCAAATTTTCTGATCATTTGCTTGAAATTCTCTTTCTTTATCTCAATCAAAGTAGGAGCCCCTTGACTTCTCAAGTTGTATTGACTGTTATGTTTTAGGGTCTCCTTCTCGGTGGCTGTTTTTTTCTGGGCAATGTTTAGACATTGATACGTGTTAACCATGTGCCCAAAACTTGGAGCTTCATCATATGTATCATCTTCTGGCTGAACCTATGCACTTTCATTAAAACGATCATTCATCCTTCAAGCCACAGAGCCCATAACTTGGTTCCAATTTGCGCAGGTCTTCTCTAAGTGTCGTTCTTAGTGGAATTCACAAAATTTGTCCTCCGAAATTAGGGCCATTTGGAACAAAAACTTTGAACTCTATGCATATTTGACCTTGTGACTATTGCAGCTACTTGATGTCACATTATTTCTGCGTGCAAAATTGGAAGGTTTTCCACTTAATGATGTCTCGGCTATCCATTACTTGAGTTCTGCTACTTCAGTTGTCAAGGACTTAAGGAGACGAGTAAGGGTCTCAATCTCACTTGTTTTCTTTTCCTTTACCTTACTCACAGTAGTATGAGACATCCTACCTTCATATTTGAAGTACTTAACTATTTCATCATCAACAATGACTCCAATCGCACATAGGTCTTTCTCCACATCAATTTCTTCTTGGCAATTTTCAAATAGTCTTGGTTTCACATATCGCTTGAAAAACTGCGCAATGCTGATCAATAGTGCAGATGTGTAATAGTCGACTATGATGGAGTCATGAGGTTTAGTGTCTGCAATGAAATTGTTCAAGATATGGTTGAACCTCTGGTCAAGGTCTTTCACTTTCTTCTTCGGCTCCATCCTGAGACTACCCAATTCTTTCAATAACATGGTAGGAGTTTTGTCATCAGCAAATTTCTCAAGGAAAATTCTCTTGAACATCCCCAATTCTGAATGGAGTTGCCAGGAAGGTTGTGGTACCATACAGCTGCTCTGCCATCCAAGGTACATGGAAATAGTCTACATGCAACATTGTCATAACATACCTCAAGTGTCTACAGATGTAGGTAGAAAGTGTCTAGATGACCTTCTACCTTCGCTGCTCGTCAGGGTCATACTTTGTTAACAAATTCTGTACATGCCTCGACATCTTGTGCAAGGCACTGTGGAGTGCCAATGGGCCCTGTATCATCCGTTCCATATTTTGATAAGCCATATTGTCTTCTTATTCGTAATCCTCCTCTTCTTCTGAATCAGATGGTTCAACCTCCAAATATGTTGGTTCGTCTCCACCTCCGCCCTTTCCACTACCTTCCCCTCCGTTGCCTCTGCTAGAACTTGAGCCCAAGAGTGTATTGTTAACTTCTTCTCCTTGTAGGAAAATAGGAGGTTCCTCTTCGTTCTCAACAACTTCTTCCAACTCTTCAAGAGTGGTCATAATTACTTATTCAACAGATGATACTACCACTCCTGTGGGTGTATTCTTTTTCTTCCTCTACAAAGAGGGAAGATTGTTTACTCCTGGGATCAATCCAATAGCTTTGGAAAAATGAGGGGTGATGGGATGGACAGAGCAAAGGTGATGATATGAAATTTATTGTTTGGGTCTGGGAGGTGAGGAGTAACCAAATTCGAAGTTACGTGTGGGAGAGAGGGAGTTCATGCTACCACCTTGACCAAATGATGGATACGTGGGGTTAAGAGGAAATGCAGCCATAAAATACTGGAGGCCTTCCTTTTAGAACCAGAAATGTTGACAGTGCTGGACCTACCAACATTTAGGGGATCTCTGTGATATGAATTCCCAAGTAGACCTCACACCATTTGGTGTAGGAGTCACATCCAGTAAGATGGCTCAGTTTCCAATATCTTAGAGATTTTCCTTAGCTCTTGTTGTTTAGCACATGAGAGTGTTACACTTGTAACTTCAAGGAAGCAAGGTAAGTGTGCCTGGTAAGTGCGTAATGTAACTCTGTGTCCAAGTTCTCTTACTATCAAAAGGGGGAAGTAAGTGAGCCTCTTGATGAGAGGGAATAGTCCCAACCCAGGAAGAAACACAGGCAAACAACAACAAGGGTCTATCCAATATTTAGCAAATAGTCCACAGTGGATGCGACAGTCATGAACTAAAGTTCAAGGGGAAACATGTACACCATCCAATGAAACAGTCCACACGGGGGTGACAGTCATTATAACCATGAAAACACAAAGATGGTCTGTCTAATATCAGGCGGAGTAGTCCACTTGGAAGAGATGACAATGATAATCAATATAACACATCTTCAACAATATAAGTACTAAAAGAATCGAAGTAGTTCAACTATCTTAGTATAGGTTAAGAAAACATGGATTACAAACATTTAAAGAATAATATTCTAAATGGATACAAAACATGCGTGAAAATGTGCTGGCCTAAGACAGGCTTCTAAATTAAGAAAAAGATCTAAGACACATCTATACACCATAATCACTAGTACCAGTAGTGGAAAAATTGAGTCACTAATCACTCCTTAAAGAACGGACTACAAACTTTTAAGGCTGTGTGGGAGGAGCCAAGGTGAAAAGTCCTTTGCTCATACAATTAGGGGGTATATATAGCTAAGGGGGTATAACTGACCCTTGTGACTCTTCGAATTCCCTCAAGACTATTTGACTTCCTATGAATTTTCGACTTTACATGACTCTTCAGCATCATATGCGGGTCTCTTGGACTTCCTCTTTACATTACATTGATTACAATAAGTATGGCCCATAGTAGTGATGTGGCCAAGAGAACTCATGCCACAACTCGACATGACATTGTCGACATGTATTGGTTGACTGTGGTGTTCGTATCGAGATGTTATACTACTGAGTGATAGTATGCTCTCAGCATAACATGTCTTCACCTCTGCAAGTCAAAGTGCACAAGGTCTTCAATAGTCTTGGTCTTTGCTTGATGGTGCATGTGAATGTGTCCCTTTCACTCACTTGCTTGATGCACTTCGTGCATTCATTCGACTATGAGAAAATTTTCTAGCATGTGCTCCTTTTTCATCATGTTCGCCATCATGCCATGTTTCATCTATGTACCCGTTCTTGCAATCACTCTTGATGATATGAAATCAAATCCAAAAACCTCATAGACTAACATGATGCATTATTTTCCATTTTGGTGTAGTTAACTGGGAGAGGGACAAGGCACTAAAACTGCACATAGCACAACTCAGGCCAGGATACAAAGCTCCAGAGAACTATTGAGAAAAACTGTGTAGATGTCACTAGGAGGCATATTTACGCAATCTGGGATAATAGTGACAGCTGTGGGGCTAAACCCAACTAGGAGGAAGAATTGTGTAGTTTCTGAGAGGAAGCCCAGGTGGTGTGTCAGGAAACAGTTGGCCCAATCTACATAATTTTCAAGGGGAGCACTAGGCATGTCATCCAGCTAGGATTTGTAAAGTTTCTCTGGGGAAGACAGTGTGGGCAATAGGAGGCATTGGTAGAAAAATTTGCACAATTTTCCAGAGGAGGACAAGATTGGGCTGTAGGAGCTGCTAGTCAAAATTGTACAATCTTGGGAGACAGTTCGGGCCTAGACATAACTTCGCATTTCTATGTTGATTGTAGAGCAGGATAGAAGGGAAGGTGATTGCCATATCTATGTAGTTTTATGGGTGAGAGCAGAGCAGGGAAGTAGGGAAGCCTATCTGTCATATCTGCGCAGTTTCTGGGTTGATTACAGAGTGGAGCAGAAGGGCAGGTGACCGAAAAATCTGTGCAATTCCTGGGCTGATTGCATAGCAGGCTAGCGGGGAAGC
This sequence comes from Pinus taeda, assembly GCA_000404065.3. NCBI lineage: Eukaryota > Viridiplantae > Streptophyta > Pinopsida > Pinales > Pinaceae > Pinus > Pinus taeda. The sequence goes on from APFE031644689.1 coordinate 24,952, forward strand.
TTGCCTGACAGATATATGAAATTTCCCGAGACAATGTAGTCACAAGCAGCAGGGGCCTGTCCAACATGTCTACTCCATTTCTATAGGCAGTGCAAGGCAGTTAGGCTATATAAATTCTCTGTAGTTTTGGAGACCAGTACAACCCTAAGTGGTAGCTCAAGTCAATTTTTCTGGTTAACCAGTAGGAGGCTTGATAAGAGATCTTGTAGGAAGTGCATATTGGATCAGGTTCTTGGACAAATTATGCGTAGTTCTAGGAGACAGTGATATGGCTCATCTCCAGAATTTCACAGTGCAAGCTGCCCGGAGGATAGCCTCAAGCTCTTTATAGTTTTGGGAAGTAGTGCAAGGTCATTGACAGTAGGTATGGTTGTGTTGTGGCCAGCAACAACCCCCCCCCTTTTTTTCATTTAAGTATTTGTCCAAAATGCTAAATGAATAGGGGACCCCTAGTTTAATTTTGAGAAAAATCAAATTTTCCTTCTTCAAAATAAAGCTACCATCGTAGGCTTAAAACGGTCTTTTGAATATTTTAACCTAAGTCTACGATAAGGTAAAGGTCTTTAAAAAATTGCAATAATGCGGAAGACCCCCCCACGTTAAGCCTAACGTCGCATCACAGTAAGTAATGTTCATAAGAAAAAACCTCAAAATCTGCCGATCTGCGATAACACCGATCGTAAGATCTCACATCGCAGAAATGAAATGGCAATACTTAACAAACATCAAACTCCTGCGACCCGCGATGTTGCAACCTGCGATATTGTGATCACCGTGATGGCACAGTCGGCGATTTGGCGATTTGCGATAAGCGCGCCTTGCGATGGCACGATCTTCAATGTAACGTAAAGCAAATCATGAATCATTTAATTGCGAATCCTTCGGGCACGCCATTCAAAGAAAATCCACTTACCATAATCTCACCCCAAATCATGCGCTTTTAATGATAGTAAGTGGATTAGTTTTCAGTTATTTAATGAAATAAAGACGAGTGCTTTGCTAAAGAATTGTTTCACGTAAGGTGGCATATTTGGTATATCTGTTGCATTTAAAACTCTCCCATCACCTTTCTCAATCAGTCATTTCCACTTCGCTCATAATCTACAGGAACTAGGAGATAAGAAGACTCAAAATCTGAACGCAGGAGCAAATGGGAAAGAAAAATAAAGCCCAAGGCTCCGAGACAAAGGAAAAGGCAAAGGAGATGGCGCCATTGTACACAGACACTGCATGCAACAGGAACGCAGGAATTTCGACCTGCGAAGGCATGTATAGGCTACTGGAGGAGGAAAATCCTAGAGTAATGAAGGTTGATAGCGTCGCGGGATCACAAAAATCTTCCGAGGCATCCTTAGAAGAGCTAGCTTGTTCATTTCTTCATCGAATAGCAGCTAGACCCAAGATTTTGCCATATACGTATACAGATATGATCAGATGGATACTTGACAATGCAGAGTTATAAGGCAGACAATTCAAAGTTCAGGGACATGGGCTCATAGGATCATTCACCGCGCAAGACTTAAAGCTTATGTATCATTTTCCTGAGCCTTAGACGACCTACAACGCGCAATTTGTCAAGAAATTTGCAGAAGAGAACCCAAATCTGGCAGAAACCACTAAAGAATGGACCAGAAGAGAGAAGCCACTAAAAAAGGACAAAAACGGTATGTACAGCACTGGTTCCCTCACATATCCATATTGTTTTGCTGCGGCCATGCTTTGCAGGCTGTTTGGGATGCCAGACATAAATAAATTTTCGTCTGAGTGGCTACCACTCATAGACGCCGCCA